>JAESVK010051358.1:402-15568 GCA_017140935.1 Hamamelis virginiana | reverse complement strand
AGCCCACTCTTCCACTTCCTTAACTTATGGGCGGTGACTCCATTATCCTACAATCGTGGCCCACTTTTCTCAACCATTATTCTAATATAATTGCTCCCTACACGTTCAGCCCATTTCTTTAATTTTCATGCCCAGCTGTCACGTGCCCTCCTTTAACTGCTATGAATCAATCCTTTTCCAGCTTCTAAAAACTTCTTTTAGTCTAGCACGTGGCATTATCCCATCCAATCTCTTATGCCTACGTGACAATCTTTAATAATGCCCACGTGGCATTTTTTATGGTAAACAATATGCAAAAGACTTAAACCTTTTATCTAATATGCATTCCTACCTAATAATATGCATAAAATCAACTCCTAACAAGTACAAAAAAAAATCCTAAACATGTTCCTATTAACCTATACTAATTAGCATACTTAAAACAAGTAAACTAAACTTGAGTTTTATTATGTAAAACTCATAAACGCAGAAAATTATATGCTAACCAATTGCAACCTATATGCAACTAACCTTTAATTCTAACCTTTGAATACCCAACCTAGGTATCCATCCCTAGCATAGTATGGACATAGAAGAAGAATGAAAGAGAAGAAGAAGAAGATGAAGTTTGCAAACTCTTATGTAATTTATAAAAACAAAACACAATGATTAATTGTACTAACCTTTTTTGCCTTATTCTTCTTTGCTTCTAGCTTCTTCTTCAACCTCTAAGGACTTCAAGAATGGGGCTAAGGTTGCTAGAAGGCTGGTGTAGTACCTCAAGCTTCTATTCTTCAAGTTTGGCTATCTAAATGCCTTATGTGTTTTTTTTAAAATTGATTTCAAGGCCTTGTATTTATAGAGAAGCTTCAAATTGATCAATGGCTCACATTGAATCTCTTAGGAATGATCCAAGGGTCCTAGACCAGTCTTCCAAGGTCTCTAAATTCGTCCCAGAGTCCCTAAGGCCGAGCTAAACACTTGGCAAAGTCCCAGGAATCGAAAACACTGAAAATTAGTAAATTTAGGCAATTGGTTCGGGTGACCATTCACCCTGGGACGGTTGGCCGTCCTTCATGGACAGTTGGCCATCCCTAGGTGGACGATCATCGAGCCTCCACCCCTATTTTGCCCTGTTTTGGGCCTATCTCAGCCCGTTTCGACCCAGTTTCGATTTTTTTCGGCTTTTCGGGCCCGTTTTAAGTCCAAAATTTGACGATTCAAGTGCCAAAATGATCGTGATTCGATTCTCCATGTTTTAAGAAGTATTTGAAGTGAAAATGCATTGATCAAAATCAAAGTTTTGGGAAAAAGTCAACTGATTAGCTGTTTAGGGCCTACCGGGCCCAAATTAGGGTTTTGAAATATGCTAACCAATCACTCTCAAAATCATTTCTTCTTCTCAAAACAAGTTTTAAAACATTTTAAGAAAGTTTTTTGAAGCCTTTGAAGGCTTTGATTTGATAAAAAGATCAAATTCCGGTCTGTTAGAGGTATGCCCTAAAACCAATCCTAAAGTGCATATCTATTTCATATTAGGATAAGAAGGTACTGCTTATCGTTTGTATGTTTAAATATAAGGCAGAGGGAAGTGGTCTTTCCTAGTCTTGGAATTTAACTTCCTATAGTCTATACAGACTCTCCAACCAGTGGTAGCTCTTGTAGGGACTAGAATACCCTCTTCGTTTGCTATCACTGTAATTCCAGACTTCTTAGGAACCAATTGAGTAGGGGAAACCCACTCACTATCTGAAATTGGGTAGATTATACCCGCATCCAACAACTTTAACACTTCCTTTTTAACTACCTCTTTCATATTGGGGTTCAACTTACGTTGGGCATCTCTAGAAGGATTCACACCTTCCTCTAGGTGAATACGGTGCTGGCAGATTGACGGGTCTATACCCTTTAAATCAGCGACCGACCATCCTATGGCTACTCTGTGCTCTTTCAAAACAGATAACAACTTACCTTCCTGTTCTAAATTTAATGAAGATGAAATTATGACAGGCAAGGTGTCACTATTACCCAAAAATGCATACTTGAGATTAGCCGGCAGAGGCTTTAACTCAAGTTGCGGCGGAGACTCAAAAGACGTAGGGGAAGGGACACTGGCAATAGACGGAAGTGGCTCAACCCTAGGTCTCCATGGCAATTTTTCTACAGAGGAGGTAGAATCTAAGACAAGATTCACCTCCATGAATGAGTGCTCCAGGTCATGGTCCTCGAACCCAAAGTAATTAAGACATGTTTCTAACGGGTCCTTGGACAGAAGATAAGGTGTAGCTTCCTCTACCACTTTATCTATGATGTCTACAAAAGAACAATCCTCAAAGTTATGAGGTTGATTAGCTGCACTATAAACCTGCAGCCTGGTTTTCATGTTACCAAAAGACACCTTCATTATGCCAGTCCTACAATGAAGGACTGCATTAGCAGTTGCCAGAAGAGGTCGTCCTATTATAACCGGGATTTGAGGCCTAGTAATATCAACAGGCTCCATATCTAAGACGATAAAATCTGCAAGAAAGACAAACGAATCTATCTTAACCAAAACATCCTGCAGTATCCCTCTAGGTACCTTAGTGGACCTATCTGCAAATTGAAGAATAGTAGGTGTGGTTTGGAGTGTTCCAAGCTCCATTTTGGCGTAAATTGAATATGGAAGAATATTCACACTTGCGCCAAAATCGACTAACGCTCTATCAATGAAATGACTTCCTAAGAAGCAAGGTATAGTTGGCGTTCCAGGATCTTTTCTCTTTATAGGAGCTTGGAATTGACACACAGCACTTGATATGTCAACAGGAGCTATGGTTTTAGACAAGTGCACGCGCTCCTTGCGTTGCTGTGTGCACATTTCCTTCAAAAATTTGACATATGAAGGAATCTGTTTAATGGCATCTAGCAGAGGTAAATTAATATGGACACTTTTAAACACCTCTAACATATCCGACATGCTAGCCCCTTTCTTCGCTCTCCTCTCAGGCGCAATCAGCGCAGATGGGAATGGGGCTTTCGGCACATACGATGCCAATGGATTGTCTAAAGCTGCGGGAAAGTTATCCCTCGAAGCTTCAGACTCTTTCTCGATTACAGGTTCTTTCTCTTTTTTCCTCTCTTTCTCTCTCTCTTTCTCCCTCTCTTTCTCCCCAACTCTATTATCTACCACTTTCCCACTACGCAAGACTGTAAAAGCCTTAACTTCCTCATTACATTGTGGGTTCTGAGAAGTCGAACCCTCAGCTACAAAAGCTCCCTTGGGATTGGCAACAACCTGACTCGGGAATTTCCCTTCCTCTCTGCGACTAAATGAAGCCGCTAGTTGACCCATTTGGGTTTCTAACTTGGAAATAGATTGGGAATGGGAATGAGTGAGTTGTGCTGAAGCCTCTAGACTTTTCAGGGTAGCTAGGACTTGTTCCTCAAAACCAGGCGTTCTATGAGGTTGTGGTGGTGGTTGAGTCACAGCTTGACTCTGATACTGGGGTGCAGGTGCTTGAGGAGCACCATAACTGGGATACTGAGGTTGCATCAGTGGTGGTCTATAGGGTTGACTGATAGCAGGGTTACTGCTATATGTGGGTCTTGCAGGCTGACTAGGATTGGATCCTCTAGGCTGACTAGACCACTGGAAATTGGGGTGAGTCTTCCACCCAGGATTGTAAGTATTGGAATAAGGGTCATTCCTAGGTGGTGCATATCCTTGAGCAGCATTAACCTGCTCTTGGACAAACTCTGGGTACTGGCTTGCCATAGGACAATATGGGGTCTCGTGAGCTGGGTCAGTGCAAATATTGCACACCAAGTTGACAGGTTTCACATGGGCTTTTGAAGATTGCCCTTGTGCCGCGATTAACTGGTCAAGCTTTTGAGACAGAGCCTCAACTTGTTTATTTGCCAAAACTTGGGTGTCCATATCATAAATACCGCCCTTTTTGGGAGGCGGTTTCTTCACTAACGCATCGTCACGGTTACCTAAAGACATTGAGGCCATGTGGAAAGAATCCTCACTCAATGCTTCAAATAAAGCCCACATCTCATCCTCACCTTTACTTAAAATAGCTCCCCCACATGCAGATTTCACAGTCTGCGTGTCACCCTCAGTTAAACCTCTAACAAAAGACTCTATGATTTGCCATTTAGGTACATCATGATGGGAGCATAATCTAAGCAGTTCTTTCATTCTTTCCCAGGCTTCGTGAAAAGATTCCTGTTCATGTTGGACGAAGTTTGTTATACCTCATCGCATTTGGTGGGTTTTACCGACAGAGTAAAATCTAGACAGGAATAACTTTTGGAGCTGTTCCCAAGTAGTGATAGGGACAAGGGTTTGGAGAGTACAAAGCCAGTGTTTGGCCTTATCTTTTAATGAAAACGAGAATAGAAATAATTTCAGGGATTCTGGATGGAACCCCTGAATTCTAATAGTCGAACAAATCCCTAAGAATTCCTGCAAATGGTCGTATGGGTTCTCTCTATCTAACCCATAGAACGTAGGAAGCATCTGAATGGTAGCATGCTTAATCTCATAGATGAGATTCTCTATGTGCGGAATTTGGATACAGGAGGGTGGATTAAAACTATTGGGCATGAAGTGATCCCTAAGAGTTTTAAGACCTTGTGGTACTTGAATATTATCCGCAGGTAACATGGCAGTGTGTGCAGATGATTCAGCCATTTCTAAATGATGCAAAGGTACTGACTCACTGGTCTGACTTTGAGAAGCTTTAACAGCTCTCAGAGTTCTTTCTAATTCAGAGTCTAAAGGAATTACGTTTAATGACAACGACCTTCTACCCCGCATAAAAGAGGTCTCCACAGATAATCACGGAATTCAATAAACAAATTGTGAGCAATTAATCTTTAGCTTTTAATTTGTTATTTTAAGCGCGCGGGAGTGAAGCTCCCAATTCCTGATTTCAGCCACCTGTAGTTAAAGGAAAAAGAATAATGAATAACAAATAATAATTATAATATATAGATATTAACAGTATAAAAGAATATATATTAAGTAATATTAACAGTATTAATATTTACTACTTAAATTTAATCCAAATATTCTTTTTAAATAAACCGTAATTCCCCGGCAACGGCGCCAAAATTTGATCGCTTCAGATGACAAGGGAGATTATTCCTTGTCAGTGATCAAGATTAATAATTTATAAAACCGCGTGACTGTTAATCTCAATTCGATTGTGACTAGTGAGCACGGGTGTCGAACCACTGGGAAATGCAGGTTTATATTAAAAGACTCTTTAGAATTAATTCAAGTGGAAAGAATATTGTCAATTAAATTGGTTGGTGGAAAATGCTCCGATTGGGTCGAAGTGAAAACGCAGTAATTTAATAAAGCTTAGTTAAAAATGCAATTAATTGGTGGAATGAGCGGAACTTGGGTGAGAATCCCATTGAATATCGATTATACAATTTATGTTTATAAAATCCTCAATATAGTAATTATGTATGGTGGTTCTTCCAACTACAAGAAGGAAGTCCCAAAAAGATTATGAATACAGGACCGGCAGGTTTATCCTGGAAAAGAATGGAATATCGCTATCCATCTTAAATGAGGAATAAAGCATGCTGGTTTGTATTCATATCAATAAGAACCATTGCATAATTATATAATTGCAATCACAGATGTACAATTATATGATATTATATTTGGCGATAGTGTGCGGTAAAACCTTCACAACTATGCAATCACATATTACAAATAGAGGGATGTTTATAAAATAGGATTGTATAACGAATCCAACTTCATCCTCACCCAAGCTTGGAGTATTAGTTACACATCAATGGAGGAGAATATCCTTTATCCATGACAAGCTTTAAGGGTTCACGGGATGGAAAAAGAAAATAAAAGCGGTAAGTAAATGACTGAAGAAATAAAGAAAAAATGGCAGAATTAAATAAAGAAAATGGCGGAAATAAATAAAGAAAAGGGCGGAAATAAATAAAGAAAAGTGCTTAAGTAAATAAAGAAAATGACAGAAAAAGTAAAGAACAATTCTCAAGTGAGAACTGAGCCATGCATAAAAAGGGAAAATAGCAGAAAAGTAAATTACTGAAAGTAAAGACTTAATAGTAAAGAACAATTCTCAAGTGAGAATTGAGCCAGGCATTGAAAGAAAAATTGCAGAAATCGGAAATTGCTGAAAAAGTAAACTGCCGAATAAAATGCGAAAATAAACTGTAACTTGAAGTTTAATTAAAATAGCAGAGTAATGATTCAGAGCAAAAGTCATGAGCCCCCTTTAAGTCAGCTAAAGCCTTGTATTTATAGGCTAATTTACAAAAGACCAAATTGCCCTTTAAATATCTCAAAATATCTAAAGTATCCCACAGCCGCCTCATGTCTATCGATAGCGAGATTTGGCTATCGATAGAACTTCTATCGATAGCGAATCTTGGCTATCGATAGTCATGCTGGTTTTGGCTTGGTGAATGCAGACTTTCTTCTGATGCGATCCGGACTTTATTGCTTTGATAGCTTTATCGCGAATGCTTCCATTTTGTGTTTTTGGGACGCCATTACGAAAAATGGCTTTGTACCTATTCAGCTGTACAAATTCTTACAAAGAGAGAAATTAGGCAAGGTACACGGTTTTTATTAAAATTAGGTTTTTTATTACGCAACTATTAAATAAGGGAACACAGTAATACCATAGTTGAAGGTATGATTGTGGTTCAATCACTATCTCACCCTAATTAAAAATCTCCTAATTACTTTTGGGCTTATCAAAATCTTATAAAAACAACCCTTATTATCTAATCAACCAAGAAAATATGAATAATAATACATAAATAATAATAATAGATAATAAGGAAAAAAGCAAACACAATCCTAAAGACCTTAGGAGACACACAGTTATCCTAAGGGTGGACTTGCGCCCTATTGGCTGCCTATGTATTTTACCAGTGTCCTGATAGAGATCAAAGTCTATCGTAGTTCGAACACCTAGGATTCTCCTATTGTAATGAACTACATCATCAAAGGTATTCTACCTTATCTAAGACTCTATCTTTGAGAGTTTGTTTTTGTTTAAAATATTTCAACATTCAATAAACTCCCAATGAACCTGGAACTCTATTTAAAAGATAATTATTATCCTTTAGAATTCAAATGCAATCACAACTCTTTTCAAAGTGGGAGTTTCATCCCGAAACAACTTCTTGAGTTCCAATTTCATTGGGAAACCTTATCCAAGATAGACTCCTATACAAGCTAGAATTCCTAATTTGATGTAGTTCTTACAACAAAGGAGAATCCTAAGTGGAGTCAAGTGACTCCCCTAACCTAGAGTCTCTAACTACAACCTAAGTTAGTCTAAACAACCTAGAATACTAAGCTGTAAATTCTGAAAAATATATGAAAAGAAAAACTAAATTAAACACATAATGCATGAAAATGCTCCTTAATGCAAACTAATTCAACTATGTGAACCTAGGCATATTTCTAAGTTGAATTTGGTCCTAAAAATGACTTTTAATACACTTTAGAGGCACTTTCAATTTGTGGACAGATTTGAATGCACCTTTAAATATGAACTAAAACTCATGAAAATAACAAATGAAAAGGTGGGAATGACTAGCTTGCAACCTACTATGCATACTAAAATAATATGCTAAAACACTATGCAAACAATCAAGAAATCACATCATAATCATGCTTAAATTAATAAAACTTATGACAAGGGAAGGAACTTACCATAGCATGCTCCCTCGAACACAATTCATATATCAATCAAGACTTAAGCATTCCATATGATAAATCTTAATAACTAAGAATAATAACAATGTTATTTATGAAGGAACAATGCATGACCCTACTTCTAACATCCTAATCATGATAGTAATATGCAAAAGACTCAAACTTTATACTTAATATGCATTCCTATCTAAAAACGGAAAATAATATGCATAAAACCAATTTCTAGCATGCATTCTAAACATAAAAACTCCTAAACATGCTCCAAATAATCAAACAATAACTAACATGCTCACAAGATATCCAAAAACTCAAACCAAACATTAAACATAGCCTAAACACTTTAAGCATGCAAAACAGAAAATAAAACCTACTCTAAACATGTTAAACATTGCATAAACATTAAAACAATCAACCCTGACTTAACATACATGATTAAACTCTACATTCACTACAACAAAAAGGGGTATTTACGGCGTTTTTTTTACGGCGTTTATATATAACGCCGTAAAAAGTGGTTAAAAAGTCATGCATCCAGTGTTTTTTAATATACGTCGTAAAAGCATTAGTATTTACGGCGTTTATTAAACGCCGTAAAAAGTCTTAGTATTAACGGCGTTTTTTAAACGCCGTAAAAAATCACAGCATTAGTATTTACGGCGTTTATTAAACGCCGTAAAAAATCTTAGTATTTACGGCGTTTTTTAAGGCGTTTTTTAAACGCCGTAAAAAGTCTTAATATTAACGGCGTTTACTAAACGCCGTAAAAAGTCTTCCGCGAAATTTCCCTTTCCCGCTTTTTCTTTTCTTTTCCCCGCGCCCTTGTTTCCTCCATCCCGTGTTTTTTTTAACAAAAGTCGTAAATGCAGTTACGGCGTTTTTTAAATGCCGTAAATATTATAGGTATTCTCGGCGTTTAGGAAACGCCGTAAAAAGTTGGAGTATTTTCGGCGTTTATCAAACGCCGTAAATAGTGTTAGTATGTACCGCCCGCAAATATTATAGGTATTCTCGGCGTTTAGGAAACGCCGTAAAAAGTTGGAGTATTCTCGGCGTTTATTAAACGCCTTAAAAGGTTGGAGTATTCTCGGCGTTTATAAAACGCCGTAATAAGTTGGAGTATTTTCGGCGTTTATTAAACGCCTTAAAAGGTTGGAGTATTCTCAGCGTTTATTAAACGCCTTAAAAGGTTGGAGTATTCTCGGCGTTTTTTAAACGCCGTAAATAGTGTTAGTATGTACCTCCTACAGACGCCCGCAAAATATCCCTTTTCTTTTGTTTTCCCTCGTTTTCTTTTCATTCCCCGCGCCCTAATCTTCTCTCAGTCGAAACCTCACAAGACAAGATCCGGCTCTGCTCCGCCAATCACCGGCCCCCTTATCTGTTCTCCACCGTTCACCGGCCCTCAATCGTCAAGATCAGATAGTGGCGCCACTTGCTTCTCCTTCGGATCGGCCCGAGCTTACCCGATTTGAGGAATTGGGGGAATCGAAGCGCCTACTAGTCTTTGTCTTTACTGGTGCGATTTGTTGATGTAGTTAGAGAGAAAAGAAGAGGCCCTTCGAACGAAGAGGGAGCAGGTGAAGGAGCCGCTTCGTTTTACTCCTTCCTAACTGTAAGTTTTTCATCACTTACTAACTATAAGTTTTGAAGATGACTTACAACATATTTTATTGAGGGGTTTATGGGATAGAGTGTTTTTGAGTTTACTTTGGGTTTCGGTGTCTTAGGAATTTATAGATATTTCCTTGTTTCTCATTTTAGGAAAGTGGGGTTCAATATGCGAATAGTGGGTTAATTTGGATTTTTTACTAGTTTCTATTTTGTTTCGTTCTTGTTTTGATTTCATCTTTGCAAGAGTTTCTGATTAAATATACTGCAGTAATATATTCATATTTGAAAGAAGTTGCTCCTGGAGAGCAAATATGCGCCTTGAATCTATTTGGTGTGGTTTTGAACTCTTCATTTGTGAGGTCTGCAAACTCATTGATGCCTAGTTTGTAAGGTTTGTCCATGGCATTGTTAAAGGATTCAATGGTAGTGGTTTCTGCAACCACTACCATGGTTGCAGAAACCATGGTAGTGGAACGTAGCAGGTAGGATTGATCAATGAATTAAATGAAGGAGCAGATACACCATTTTCAAGCTTGCTATTGAGGTTTATATAGAAGAAAACGTTCCTCAAATTACATACCTGTCATGGGTGGTGTAAAGGAAGGATTAGCTTTCATACGTGACTGAGAAAATGTTCTGATTTTGACCAATGCATTGGTTAATGAATGTGACTAATATGGTTTTGCCAAGTTACTCTTTCCACTTTTTGTCTCCTTTTGTGTATTAATGTATTGTTTATTGATGAAATGCTAAAAAAATGTGTAGTTTAGCCATTACTTACTTTATTTAATTAAATTGATAAACACACTCAACGTAGCGTTTCATTTAATCATGTGAATGGGCTCACATCAGATACGACATTATATGATTAACCAAACATATATATCAGAAAATATTCTTGTACTATGACATTACAAGATTAATGATATATAGCAGAAGCTTCAAAGTGCATTCAGAATACTTGAGATAGATTAACAAGTAACACAGAATGGACACTCCGCCAGGCATGAATAGTTTAGCCACCAATGCCAGATAAATGAGACATCTTGATGAATAAATAAGATTTGGGCTATTAAGTCAGGAAAAAAACACTCATATAAAAATTGAGGGTACATGAATAAACACAAAAATTGATTCATATATGAATAATGTCTATGATCATTTGCAAATCTGCTTTTGCCTCTGTTCCAAAAGGGCATACAGAGTTCATATCATCAGTCCATCAATCCAGTGCACATAAGCAAACATTTATGCAAATTCTACAAAATCGATTACATCAATTCTTTCCATGTGATGTAGGATTAGTTTGAATTGATCATTAATATTGGGATGTACAAGCTTAGCTTAGATGAACTTAGATCAAGCTCAAGTGATCAACCTTGACCTTTGCTCGTCTAGCCCTCTTCTTCATGAAGGTTTGGCTGAGCATAAGTTTGTTCATTAACATAATTTGACATTCAGATCCATAACAGAATCTGTCTAACAGCTTAATATAAGAAATTGTATTGGATCAACTAGTATGAAGCATGCAATCACTACATCAAAAAGGGGTATCTATGCTCCATCAATGTGTATCGGCTATGATACGGGATACAGGATATGGAGAGGGTTTTGAGTCTAAAATCTAAGTACTCAAACTGCCTGTTTATTTAAGCTTTATTCTCGTTACCAGGATTTTACTTAAACTAGTAAACTGCATGGAAAGCTTTGCATTTATTTATTTTTCTTTAAGAAGAAATTGTGCCTTCTATATGTGCTTTCAATTCCTATTTTATGTCAACTGCCGCTGACTTGTTGGTCAGATTTGATTGCAAATTCTTCTTTGTTCTTGATTGTTTGATCTTGATTTACATCATTAATGTTGTGGGTCGAACTCAACCCCAAAAGCTAAGATTAGTGTCTCTCATTTGCAATCTTAAGATGATACCCTCTTATTCTATTTGGTAGAGCTTGCTGTAATTTATGGACAGGATGAAAATTTTTAGGTTTTTAATGGTTAAAGTGTATAGGAACGTAGAGTTAGGGTTTATAGTTAAAAGTAAGTGTTTTTGGCACGAAACTCTTCTCATTTGGGACCTCTTGCCAAACTACCCTTCATAGAAACATATTTATGTTGAGTTCCATAAAAAGTCGTACGCATAAGAACAAAATAGCCTTAATTCATTGCTATCTTCTTGTTTGCTTTTTAGCTCATGGACTTACAGTGACTTTGTTGGTGTTATACAAAATCTTTCATCCATATATACAATAACCTTCATTGTTATGTGCTGCACATTACCGTTCTCTAGTGATTGGGTGATTCCATTTTTTGAGATAACATTGAGAATTTTACTTAGATATGCCTACACATAGACCTTCATTGTTATTCTCTTTTGCATATATGCTATTAAATAAAGTTCTGGTATAATGACAGTTTTTGGACTTATCTATCTAGCAACTATAAAAGTTTAGTCAACTGAAAAATAAATTTGATTGATTTTAATTTCATAATTATTTGATAAGTTCATTTGTTCTATAAATTTGTTCAATCTAAATAAATTAATCTATTATATGGTGCATACTATGAAAAATTACATAAGGAAGTTTGAAAGAACTAAAAATGACATAGATTTTTAAAAATTGGCTATTGGATAAAACATCCTTCTTATGCATGTCATGCACATATAGAATGCTCTAACTATCGGTTTTCTAAAAAACTTGGATTTTTATTTTTATTTTTATTTTATATTTCAAAAGGTTAACTACATTGTACTACCTTAAACTTTGAGGGTTGTTTCAATTTGGAATACAAACTTTAAAATTGCACAATTTAGAACAAATTTTTAAAAACAAGTTTCATTGTAGGACAAAAATGGATGGATGCCAATTTTATTAACGAAGGTGACATGTGAAACTCGCATGAGGACTGAAGTGGATCATATGTGGATAAAAGACTCATTTTTATGCCCAAATCGGCTATGTGCCCCTCATGTGACTTCGATATTTTAATTTTGCAATTTAGAGTTTCAAATGAGGGGCACATGGCTGATTTGGGCGGAAAAAATGGTCATTTATCCATATAGGATCCACCTATGATCCACCTCAACCCTTACGTGACTCTCACATGCCACCTTAGTTAATGAAACTAACATCTATCCAATTTTGGCCTACATTGAAACTTGTTTTTAAAAGTTTGTCCTAAATCGCGTAATTTGAAAGTTTGTGTACTAAATTGAAACAATCCTCAAACTTTTAGATAGTAAAGTGTAGTTAACCCTTTTTCAAAATATCACACTTTTTCAAAATCAAATTTTTGAAAAAGCTGCTAATATTTTAGAGTCTCACTAAGGGTGTCTTAGAGTCTCACCTAGAAGAGTCTCACTAAGGGTGTCTAAGAGTCTCACCTTAGTCACCTAGAAGGTAATACATATATATATATATATATATATATATGTCTTGTCAGTGATATATTTTAATGTCATTTTGGTCTAACCTTATTGCCTGGGTTCACCAAGACGGCATTGATTCCTTTTATATTTTAGATGGGTGATTATAGTGTTCTAGGTGTTAGGAAGGAGTTGAAGGTGGTAGATATCATATTGTATTGTATATTCTTTCGTAATTATTGATTTCTTCCATGCCTAATAGATATTGTATCGTTTGTAGTATTCGAGTTAGGGTGAAGAGGTTGGAATCTCACTATGGATAAGGATTGGTTGCATTTTAGTCGTTTTTCGACCGAATATGAATCTGGAGCACGTAGGTTCATTGAACTAGCTAGAGCAAATTCAAAAAATGCTGACATGATCTCATGCCCTTGCACTAAGTGTCGGAACTTACATCACCAAAATTTTAGTACAGTGTTTGAGCACTTGGTGATTAAAGGGATGGATCCTACGTACACCACGTGGGTTCTTCACGGGGAAGAACCTCCAAGTGCGTCTTGTGAACAAAAAGGTGTTGATATGACATGGACACATAGGATGTATAGAGATGCACATATAGATGAGACAGGTGATAGAGATGCAGTTATGGATGAGACAGGTGATGTTTTAGAAGACACAAATCAGAGAAAAGAGCCGGATTTCATGCATCTGTTAGCAGAAGCTGAGACACCTTTGTATCCTGGTTGTACGAAATACACACGAATTTCGGCAGTTGTGGTATTATTCAAGCATAAAATGGTAAATGGTCTAACTGACAAAAGTTTTAGTGAACTCCTGGAGATCCTTTGTGACATGCTCCCCCCTGATAACACACTTCCCAATTCTATGTATTCGACGAAGAAGTTGCTTAGTGCATTTGGTTTAGGGTTTGATAAGATACATGCATGTGTGAAGGACTGTTGTCTGTTTACGAAAGATAATAAGGACAAGGAGGAATGTCCAAAATGCGGTTCTTCAAGGTGGAAAGTGAACAAACGGTCTGAAAAGATTCAAAAAGGAGTCCCAGCAAAAGTCTTGCGTTATTTCCCAATAATACCAAGACTTAGGAGGCTTTTTATGTCACCGAAAATGGCTGAACAACTAACGTGGCATTCCACTCATAGAAGTACAGATAATAAGATGCGGCATCCAGTTGATTCTTTGGCTTGGAAACGCATCGACCAACTATGGCCCTCTTTCGCATCTGAGCCGCGGAATATTAGATTTGGTCTTGCAGCTGATGGGTTCAATCCTTTTGCAAATCTTAGCACTTCATACAGTTGCTGGCCAGTGATACTTACTATATATAACCTTCCTCCATGGCTATGCATGAAAAAGGAACAATTGATGTTGTCTTTACTTATCCCAGGGCCAAAGCAACCAGGGAATAACATTGATGTGTACTTGGAGCCACTTTTGGATGATTTGAAGGAGTTGTGGAATAACGGTGTGGGTGTATATGATGCGTTTAGTAAGTCCAACTTCACTCTGAAGGCAGTTTTGATGTGGACAATTAATGATTTCCCAGCTTATGCAAACCTTTCTGGTTATAGCACAAAGGGGAAGAAGGCATGTCCTGTGTGTGGTGTTGGCACTTGTTCAAAATGGCTGCATTATAGTCACAAGTGGGCTTACATGGGCCACCGGAGGTTTCTTGCACCCGACCATCCATATAGGAAGAAAAAAAGTTGGTTTAACGGAAAGAAAGAACTCAAACTGAATCCCAGACCCGTGACTGGTCGTGATGCTTGGCATGCAGTGAGTACTTTTCAAAATGATTGGGGGAGGAAAGAAAAGGGGAAAAAAAAGAGGAAGATAAATGCCATCAAGCCACCCACGCCTTGGACAAAGAAGTCTTTATTTTTTGAGTTACCCTATTGGGAGGTAAGTAATAGTCGGATTATTTAACGTCTTCCTGTCAATTTTTATTTAATAGTTGGCGTTATATTTTATTAAACCCTCATTTTTTTCTTTATAAATGGTGTTGTAGGATTTACTTTGCCGTCACAACTTAGACGTTATGCATATAGAGAAGAATATTTGCGAGAGTCTAGTTAATACATTGTTGAATGTGACGGGAAAGTCGAAGGACAACGCTAAGTCTCGTGCAGACTTAAAGAAGTTAAATATTAGGCACGCTTTGCATGTGGATGAGGGTGCAAGGTCCTTGCCTCCAGCGCCTCACACCTTATCGAAGGCAGAGAAAAAGCTTTTTTGTTCTAGGCTACGAGACTTAAAGCTACCTGATGGTTACTCCTCAAATATCGGGAATTGTGTCTCAGTAGAGGAGTGCAAAATAGTAGGTCTCAAGTCCCATGACTGTCATGTATTGTTGCAGCAGCTATTGCCTGTAGCATTGAGGGGATCTTTACCAAAGGGCACAAGAAATGAAATATTCCGACTGTGTGCTTTCTTCAATGAACTATGCCAGCGGGTGTTAGACAGAAATAGAGTC
>JAESVK010051356.1:0-12550 GCA_017140935.1 Hamamelis virginiana | reverse complement strand
GTTAATTGTTATGTATAAAATACATACATATGATGATTGCCATAATTATTGCACATAAAATTGGCATATGGCATGTGGTGATGATGTTATGAGAAAGTGACTGGGTTTAACAGTAAATTCCATACATCTCATAGTAACAATGTGTTTTGAGAAAATAAAACCGTACACTTGTCATGTGAATATGCGTATATGGGCGCGCATGTTACGCGTGCAAGCAAAGCGGACAATATTGTTACTTGGAGAAGTACGGGGTGTTACAGTGGCACAGTTACATGTGGTGGCTCAAGTTGAGTGAGCAGAATGATTTATTTGTATATCACTGATATAACAGTTGATATGAGATATATGTTGAGTTAATATACTATGAAATGTATGCATGATTGCCATACATGAATTGTTGATATGAGATGTATGCCATATGTATTGCATAATTGCATCTGGCATGAGACACAGTTACATGTGAAATATATTGCATAGAAAATCATATGCATTTATGATTATTTTTGTAACTGTGGAGTTGAGATACCACCGATGGACAAAAGATCCTGGAAACAGTTAGTGCACTAATATATCACCCATGCTAAAAACAGTACGTAAATCCTCTTGTCAATGAGTGACAATCGCGGTAGGTCCTAAAAAGGCGGGGACTGGGTGATATACATCCTAAAAAGGCGGGGATGCTGTTGTGGTTAAGATGGTTGAGTACCTTAAAAATGAGGTAGCCATCTGTTATGTGAATGGTTGATGTTTTGCAGGAAAAGCAGGACAGAGAAGATGGTCGAGTACCTTAAAAATGAGGTAGCCATCTGTTATGTGAATGGTTGATGTTTTGCAGGAAAAGCAGGACAGAGAAATGGTTGAGTACCTTAAAAATGAGGTAGCCATCTGTTATGATGAAATGGTGAAATGGGGAATCCTAAAATAAGGTTACCATCAGTGTGAATGGTTGAGGTTTTGCAAGAAAAGCAGAACAGAGAAAATGACAGGTATGATTGCATGAGCATTGCCTCATATATCTGTCATATGCATAAAGCATGCAGGTACAGTAAAATTATTTATTGTGAAAAAGTGATGGATATATTCTGTAATATATATATATGAATTACAGATATGATGATTTATTTATGTGATATTTGGCGTATGATAAAATTTATTGACAGCTATGAGAATACGGAAGGATGTGAATATTTCTGAATGCATTGAGATAAGAAGATATTGTATTCTTGTAATATGAATAACAATAATAAAAATGACTCGCCATGGACTAGGCAATTTTGCCGAACCATGTAAATCCTGGTGTTTGTTTATTTTTCTGCTATGTGTTTTCTTTAAGAGGATGACACGTTATCAGCATGAGACTCTATCCAACTCAGTAAACTAAATGGATGTTTTTGGAATTTGGGTACATTACGGGACTGTACTCAGGATACAAACTAGTACTCAGCGCTATCTTTAATTGTTGAGATGTTGAAAAAAAAAAAAATTATTTAAAGACTTCCGCACGCGTATTTTGAAAAACTGTGTTAATTTTAAAAAAAAAAAGAAATTACTCAAAAGATAAGCGCTTGGTGTTTTATGTCAGTGGCATTTCCGCATAGGGGTAACCCTGTGTGGGGTGTTACACCTGCCCTCTCACTATGACCAGTAAAGGGCGATTTGGTCATTTTACCCATGAGACAAGGTTCACAGGTAGATAAGGGTACAAGTACATATGAGCCTAATTGCCCATCCTTACCTAACCTATTAATTATTTCCTCACTAATATGACCTAATCTTAAATGCCATACATAGGTTGAGTCATTTTCATCACGAGGTCTTTTATGCCCTTTAGCATTTTGATTCTTCTCTAAACAGTTTATACTACCATCTATGTTCAAGAAATATATACCGCTTAGATATATGCCAGAACCTACTAACTTATTTCCAAAAGAAATAGTACAACCATTCCTATTGAAAATAAATTCATAGCCAGAACGTGTTAAGGATGAAACCGAAACAATGTTCCTGACTATACCTGGCATAAACAAACAGTATTCTAATTTCAGAACATGCCCTGATGGTAAAATCAGGTCACAAATCCCAACAGCTAATGCAGCAACGTTTGCTCCATTTCCTACTCGAAGGGAAACTTGATCTCGATCCAATTGTCTGCTTCCTCTAAGTTCTCTAATATTGTTACATATGTGAGAACTAGCACCGGTATCCAATACCCAAGAGCAAGCAGAGCTAACTGATAGATAAAATCCTGAATTAGGAACTATTCCTAATTCTTTAGACAGCTCATTGTTACAAGATTCAGCCAAACAGTAGTCAAATTCATTTTCGGATATTTGTTTGAGTATAACCATGATATCTACAAAAATAAGTAACAGATTAATATATTTCATTAAACCATAATAACTTGGTCTTTAGTTTTATGGTGTCTCCCACTATTTTATCAAATCCCATACTCCCTCTATAGGATTCGAGAATTCAAAATTTGAATTCTTAATGGGGATTGGGGTCCCATTTGAACTAGTGAACCTCACATGATAGTTTCTTGAATCACTAATCCAAAGGGGTGGATAACTCTTTATCCAATACTTCACTAAGAAAGTTCCAATCTTCCTTTAGCCTCTAAATTACAGTAACCTCACATAATAGTTTCTTGGTTAGTGTACTTTAGTTAAATCACACCTACCATTCACATGAGTATGGTCAATTGAATGTGGCATCCCTCACATAATAGTTTCTTGGTAAGCCCCATTATCGCACCTCATGATATCCAATATGTAACAAGCTAGTTTGAACCTTCATAATGAATGTGTTCCCACATATCTGCAGCCAAACACATCCACCATAAAGATTCACCTATTTTGTAACGGTAGGAGGCTAGGATAAAGCATTCATATGCCTCTTCCTTACAATTTAAATTTGAAATTGAGGGGTATTTAGGTCTCATCAGAATATTAACATACATCATATGCATTTATATATCTCATATATATTGTTAACCATTCTTTACTATTAGTACTTTAATGATACTCCCACTATCCATAAAGAAACGGGACACTATCATCAAAGACATAATAATATGGTTAACGGGCCCCTAAAGCATACATCTAACATATATATGGGCCTAATGGAAAATTTATGGACTTTAGGGTTGGGCCCAACTAGAGCCAATAGTTGAGCCCTAGGTCTAATGTGGGTGTCGTGATCGTAATTATAATCTGTAACTATTACATAAAAGAAAAGATCTTCTCAAGGTCTTCTCTTTGTCCTCCCACTGCTCCATCCATCCTCGGGTCCACCATGTACCGTTTTGATCTTTGATGTACAATTACAAGAATGAAGAAAATGTATAAAGGAATAGGGGATACATAACAAAGGAGGGAAATAGGCATGCAAGCCCATAATTAAAATTACATCACAAATAATTTAAACTACTTTAAATTACAACCCATAAAAGATACACATCACATGCGGCCAATCACATCCAAATTAATTGGTCTTTAGTCCACAACTTACCATATTATAATTTAAACAATCACATTGAATAAATTAAAGAAACAAAGGAACAAGTAATAAATGGCAATGGCATATATTAAATACATGTTTTAATCTATCTTTCATCCCATGAAAATAGATGTCAATTTTAATCGCATTAAAATTAAGTAACACCTTACTTTAGTGTTTTCTCTAAAACACCAAGAATCAGCCCCTGTTTTGCATCAAATATTTGCCCTATTTAAAACAACATTTAAAATACAAGAACACTTCATTTCACTAGGATTTTCAGTGTTCTTTCCAATGGCAGGGGTCTCGTTAAGTGATTCCAACATTTGATATCACTTTAAAGCGTTTTGTGACTGTTACTCCAAATCATGACAGATTTGGGCATAAGTCACAAAATGCTTATCGCGGCTATTTAAGGTCAAAAATAAATGATGGGAACTATTCCTACATTTAGTTAAGACCTTATATTAGTGAAGTTGATAGGTGGCATGCTGTAAAAACCATTTTAAATAAATTAAAAAGAATTTACAACATGACAGTAACTGCTGCCCAGAAAACAGCACATTGTTTATGACTTTATAAAAAATATAAATCATATTAAAACTATATATTTTCATGTACTAACCATTAGGACAATTCAATATATCATTGTGGATGATCCCCAAGTATTTTAATCCAATTAAAAAGCCCAACATCAAGTGTTTAATCCTAAATCCCCAAATTTGGCAATTAGGGTTTCCAAAACCCAATTTCACCTTTTGATTTATTTCTTCACTTTTTGAATTTCAAAATGTTTCAAAATAATTTTTGCAATCAAATAAACATTTAGTAAAACATTTGCGAAGACTAACAAATCAAAATCAAGACCATTCAATGGTCGTGATACACTAGGGTTCCAAACCCTAGTGTGACCGAAATTTAAAGGGGGGAAATGGGATAAGGGTTTTTGCAATTTTGACTATTTCAAGATTCAAAAATCATGAATAATCATATCAAAATTTAGGATAAGATTAAATTCAAATCACAGCATCCAAAATATAGGGTTTCTAATTTAAAAAATTCAAATCCATAGAATCTTGAAAAATCAAGAAACATATGAATTTTGAAATTTTTCAAAATAGGAAACTAACCTTATCAATTATGGAGTTTCTTAAACTACCATGTGTAGCCACCATATTATTATTAATCTAATTAATTATAATACAAATCAACTCACAATTACCTAATTAATATCACATATCAAAATAGGTAATTTAAACAAAAAAGGAAACAAATTAAATTAGGGTTTCATCAAACCCTAGTGTTCCTCCATCATCATCAAGCCGCCAACCTTAGGTAGTAACAACCATGGTGGCCGAATCCTACCCCTCTTAGGTCATGATTTTCTAGGGTTTTAAACCCATGAATGCCGAAAATCATATTTTTTTTTTTTTTTTTGGATAATTAAGAAGTATATAAACCAAAAAAAGAATTACAGCGCAGATGCCATCCTGGCGACAAGCCGAAGCTTAAAAGCCTAAAAGGCCAACCAACCTCCCTAACCTATAAAAGAAACTCTTACAACCCAAGAGGCTAGGGGAAGGTAAAAACAAATACAAATACAATGGAAGTACAACACGCTTCCAATTGCATGTAAAAAGTCAACAACTAGACCTGTAACCACATCAACCGACATTAAAATTTAGCAATAAACATGAACACTGCCGGTCAAACGGACAGAAGCACGACCACCAAAGCCGTCAAGAGCAAGCCCAAGCCCAACTGCAGCATCACGAAAAACGTGATATGAAAAGCAAACCACCAGCTCACGCAAACATACAAATAAACCCATGAAGTTCCTGGAGCATAAATAAGGCAACCCAACAACATCCCAAAATAGTGGAGCTAGGGACCATGAGCACGGCATCAAGGGGACTCAGAGGCGCATAAACCGATGCACCAGAGGACCAGCATGCACTCAAAGAATCCACCAAGAGGAGCTGCAATAGCGTAACTCAAACAGCCTTCATCATCAAGATTGGGTGCGCAAAAACACGAAACACATCATCAACACTAGGAGAACAAACCACGGCCTCCCTTAGTAACAACACATGCATGGCAAGTGGGATGCACCCACCCACGTGGAATCCAATCACCTCCCAAGACATGAACAGCCCACTCGAGATATATCGGACCCACTAAAAAAAAATATAATTATAATAATTAAATAAAAGAGAAACAAGCTACCACCCATCAGCTTCACGTGGATTAGAAAAGTGGCATGCAATTAATGCATTCTCCTTCCCACACTTAAAGACTAGAGCAAAAGGCGCAAGTGTCTCATGGAACCATCATGAGATGCGGCCCCACCATTAAGCAAAAAAGATAAAATAAAAAGAAAGGGTAAAAAGACCTCTCCCGCACCACCATGTGAAGGCATAAAAAGTATGAAATCATCCATGGGCCCCACATTAACATGTGCATCCACCAAACCTTCCAAAGAAATAAAAAAATCATTCCCAAGTGCAAAACCAGGTTCATGCGCAAGATCATGGACAATGTAGCTCCACGTGGAAATGTAAGTCAAATGCAAAAAAGCAATTAAATCAAACACTCCAACCAAGGCAGCCACTACCCACGTGAATAATACAGCCACTACCCACGAGATAAGCATGCTCCATCATCACACATAAAGTGGCTGTCCACCATGAAGAACGTGTAACTCAAATAAATAAAACCCAAGTGGGCTGTTCACCACTTTGAAAAAACACGAACACTGCTATCACCAACCAAGCGTGCCCCACCAAGGCAAAGTCTTCCAAAAATAAACAAAATAAACTTTGTACAGCCACCATAAATAACTCAACTTCAGCCCCATAATGTCCACATAAATAAAATATTATATCACAAGGATTCCACTATTTGCGTCCATCAAGAAACAAATAGCAATCCAAGTGGTTATCATCCACGTGGATTCCACTCACAAAAGAAGGCAAGGTTCAAAGATAAACACCACTGCCCAAGTATACACCAGACATGCGGGCCCACCAAGGCAAACACCACACCAACCAAGCTAGAAACAACCTCCACATACGCAACAAGATAATGAGTGACTGCCCCACCTGCGCCCGCTGTCTCTCCACGTGAAAGCGACACTTGACATGCATTAAATGCATGAAAAGCATTAACACTTACTAAGTCAGAAGAAGGCTTACCTTGCATGGATTTAAACCGTGGTAATGAACCGTGGTATTGCCAAACCACTAACCAGCAAAAATGGAGAACCAGAAATTAGAATCCAACTTCTGTAGAAACACGGGAAGCTTGTACTCCCAGACTTCGGCATCAACTGCAACACCACAACAACACAGGACCATAACAGTGGCATCTGTAGGGTGAAGAGATCTGAACACCTGATCTGAAACCAAAACCTAACCCCAAGCTCATACAGCAGACGTGAACACCCAAACATGAGCATCCAAGCTAGCTACTGAACTCAACACTGAAAACTAAGCTGCAATAACCCAAACTCAGCGAGAAGAAACCTGGCTGCTTAATGAACCAAACCCTTGGTTAGTAAAACCACTAACCACCAAACCGGACCAAGTGCATAAAGCACCAATAACACCTTAAACTCTGCTCCGAACCAGGACCGAACAGCAACAACTCGTCACAAAGAAGATCAACAAGATCATCAAGATCAAACATCCACAAGGAACTATGAACAATGGAGGAACCAAGTGCACGCCAACAAAGGACATAGCACCGCCAACCATGGACACCAAGTGCACGCCAACAAATGGTCCCAATGGACCTAAATCTGTAAAAACGGGCAAGACTCCCTCTAATGGTGCTCCAAGAGCTCTAATCCTTGAATGGAACCAGATCCGAAAGGATCTTGATCAAAGAACCAGAGATACCAAGATCCAAAAGCAACAGACCAAGAACAGCCACCCCCCCGAAGGGGGGGGTAGCACCAGCAAACCCTAGGCGAAGAACCTGAGTTGAGAGCTTCTCTCTCTAGTTTTTCTAAAGTCCTCCTCGCTTGATCCGAAAATCATATTAGGATTTTTAAACCCTAATAACAGCCCCTTAATGCAGCCGCCTATGCTAGGGTTTCTAAAACCCTTCTTGCCGAAATGCATATGGGTTCAAGAACCTTAGTTGCAGCCCTCTGATTAACGTCCATGGTTGATATTACACATACCTAAATTAACAAATAAAATAAAGACAAAACAATAAGGGTTCAAGAACCCTAGGGCCGAATTCCACATTGAGCATTAGGGTTGGCTTTTGTTTTTTGGTTGCTTGTGCCCGGGCTGTGGGCGGTTGTGCTTGTGAGTTGGCTGGTTCTGTTGCCATCTGTGTTTGGGCTGTTGGTTTTTGTTTTTGGCCTTGTTTTCTGTTGTGGTTTCTGTTGTGCTTTTTTGGCAGGTCTGTTTTTTAGGCAGGTGTTTTTGGCGTTTGTCCTGTTTTTAGGGGAGGTTCTGTCCGTTTTTCCGTAGGTTTTTGTGGCCTCGGATTCTTTGTTCTTTGGGCTTTGCCCGTCTTGGATTAATAAATTCTTAATTATCCAAAAAAAAAAAAAAAAGAGAATTTCTCAAATCCCCAATTAATTAAAACACATTTTAATACATGCCATACAAAGCCATTTATGATTCGAATCATGGATTGAGGTAGGCTCTGATACCACTGAAAGAATACAATTAAGGAACGCAGCGGAAGGTAGAATTTTAAAAATTTCCCATTGTATTCATCCATGAATCAACTTAATCGATAAAACGAATTAACTTTAATATAAAAGACAATAAATTAAAGCTTATTTGTATGCTCCTTTGCTATGCTATCTCACTTTGATGATCGTCCTCGCCAATCTTCAAGCCTCAAAATATGACGGCCTCCAATGTTGATCCACACGAACATAAGAGTTAATAAACCTCCTTGATTTTCAACACTTGAAAAAACAAGCATGGAGAGGGAGAGAAAGAGAGTGGCAGCACCTAGAGAGAGAGAGCTCTTGATGAGTTCAAGCTTTTTGACTATTAGGGTTCCCTCTCTTTAAATAGACCTCTCCTCTTCTTAGGGTGTTTGGTTACTAGTGCTAGCATGACCATTAACCCTATTTTGGTTACTAACACTCTTGAATTAGATATCCTCTTGACTCTTAATTAATTAACCATTAATTAATTAAAGCCAAACATATATTAATAAGAGTGTACCTCTCTCACAAGTTTAACAACCTCACTGATGTCCTTATGTGTGTGACCCATTGGGTTCATCCCAACCTAGTAGTGGCAGGGGACATCTCAATGTCGCCCAAAATAGAAACTTTCTATTTTTAGGTTCGATTGGAACAATTCCAATTTTGCCCTCAATGATAACTCTTATCATTAGGCCTTCACTAGTCATGAGTGACATCTAGCAATATGTCATGACGTACCCTAGGTGTGGGTGAATATACGAACGTGTAAATGAACCCTTCGTGCTATAGATAATCCCTCACCAAACAATGTCTTGATTAAGTTAATTGGGTATGGATTCATGTCAAACCCTAACTTAATCATATGTCACAAATTCACTAGAGTATAATCTCAATTAGGTATACCCTTGAAACACTTTTCTTGAGATAGTATCTGTGAACTAACTAAGACATTGAGATACATTCGCCCTTTCATATTAAGGGTTAGTTCACTAGAGTATCTGTGAACTAACTAAGACATTCGCCCTTTCATATTAAGGGTGGTGATCCTCTATTGCACACTCACCTATCTTCATACATAACCCACTAGAGCCAATGAGCACCGATTACATCCTTATGATTAAGGGTGTACAAGATACTATCAAACTCTAGCAATTCATGTATAAGATAACAAGTGGTGTCTCAAGTCTAAAGATTACAATTATGACTATACACATGAGCAGCTTTTGACATACAAATAGAATTCCATAAGTTGTACTCATATTGGTCACGTTCGGTGTACTTGTTCTCTAACAAGCACCCACAGGTTTACTATAGTGTCTCTACACAGATGGTTCGAGACTCACCATCCTCCCATGGAGCTAGTAAAACCTGAGCTAATCTTAACATTTTTTCCTTGATCTGTAATGATGTGAGAAACAAAGTGTGTAGCTTTAATAGTATTGTTGATAGCCCTAGTAATAGGTCTATGTGTGAATTATCCAAAAAAAAAAAAATAATAGGCCTATGTGTGATAGGTGGGCTTTTCCTTGTAATATTTTGCGGCATTAGGTGGTTTGGGTGTGTCCTGTTTCTTGTTTTTGTTTGCTTGTGCCCGGGCTGTGGGCTGTTCGTTGATGTTTTTGGTTGCTTGTGCCCGGGCTGTGGGCTGCTTATTGCTGTTTGTTCTGGTTAGGTTCTTTTGTTTTCTATTTGTTTTTTAGGCAGATTTTCCTGGCTTTTGTTCCTTTTTTAGGGGAGGTTCTGTCCGTTTTTCCGTAGGTTTTTGTGGCCTCGGTTCTTTCTTTGTTCTTTGGGCTTTGCCCTCTTTGGATTAATAAATTCTTAATTATCCAAAAAAAAAAAAAAGAATAATGTTCCATACAAGATAATATAATGAAATATAAAACCCTTAACACAACTTAACAATTGGTATTAGGGCACATATCTAACAATGTTTGCATATAAAAGTTGTGTTTTTCTCATTTTAGGAGCATGGTAAGTATTGTATGAATGATAGAAGCATGTCTTAGGCGATTTTTGTTCGGTTAGTTTTTGCCTATAATGTATGCTAGGATGTTAAAGTTGTTGTTTTTTAATGTAAAGATGTGATATTTGTGTGTCATCACATGTTTTGGCTTATGACTTTACATGAGAATGCATGATTTCATATTTTGTATTAAAAGAGTGTTTTCACATATGTTTTAAGCATGCTTTAGGATGGTTTAGGTATTTCTTTAGTCATATAGAGTCTTTGCATTTATATGTGTTCGATAGATTGAAAACTCGATCTTTTGTGATTTAATATGGATAAGTATCTTTGTATGCATATTGTGCTTATGTGGTTCAATGTTTAATGGTTCGAGGGAGCTTACGAAGGTATGATTCTTCCCTTGTATTTTAATTTTAATGATAGTATATGTTCATATTAAAGCATGAAAGTATGGTTTTTTAGTCAATTATCGCATATTTGCATTGTATAAAGCATGCACTGTTATTAGGATTGTTTTTGCATATTATGGCATTACATTAAGGTGTTTTTATGTATGTTCAAGTTGCTGTCCAGCAACTTAAACATCCTTTAATCACTTTAGTTTAATTTATTTTTAAGGTATTTAAGTTAGAAATCAAATTTAGGACAACCTAGAAATAATTAGGGTCATATTTGCATTCATGGTAGATTTTCTTGTTCATTTTCTTGTTATTCAAATATAGAAATATGTTAGGATTACCTTTGATAGTTAGGGAAAAGTAGGAAAGGTTAATTATCCAAAAAAAAAAAAAGAAAAGTAGGAAAGGTATCTAGGGACATAGGTGAGGTGTCCTACCTCCCTAGAACTCCCTTGAGATGATAGATTATCCTCAAAAGTCAATTTTTTGGTTTAATTAGAATTTTAGTCTAGAAGAGACTCTCTTGAAAGGTATTTGGATAAGAAAAGAGTTGTATTTTGAAAAGAATTGTTTTTTGAAAAATAATTGTGTTTGAATAAGAGGTCTCTTCAGATTAGAATTCTAAGTAGATCTTAAAGGATAATTGAAGGTAGTTCCCTATCTTAGGATGAGTCCTAGGCAGTTCGAACTACGATGAACTTTGATCTCTATCAGGACACTGGTAAAGTATGTAGGCAGCCAATAGGGCGCAAGTCCAATCTTAGGTTGACTGTATGTCTCTTAAGGTCTTTAGGATTGTGTTTGTTTTCTTATTATTTATTATTATTATTTATGAATTATTATTCCTAGTTTTGTGGTTGATTAGATAATTAGGATTGTTGTGATAAGATTTTGATAAAGCCCAAAAGTAATTAGGAGACCTTTAATTAGAGTGAGATAGGTGCCTACAGGATGCGTTTTGGAACCTTCCTATCTCATAACATAGCCCCCGGATCCAACTTTGGTTCGAAGATTTGCTTTTCCATAAATATGGAGTCATTGTTTTATTGAAAAATAAAACTCTTTTTTATGGTTTCCTTATTCCTTAAAAATAAGGTGGTGACACCAGTTTTTATCAAACTCCGATCCTTTTTCAAAACCCAATCTAAGTGGATTCCCACAATAGAGAAGGATGATTAGGATTGGATGATCTTGAGTGGATAATAGAGAAGGATAAACATGTAGATAAAAGAGAAGGATAATGAATTATCTACAATCCATGATGATAGTGAATCCAATTCTAAAACAAGTGAGCCGACGAAGGTTTTTGGCGGGTTCACAGACGTTGACCACACTTGTGTGAATGGTGGGTATGATTTAACTTAAGTACACTAACCAATAAACTATTATGTGAGGTTACTGTATTTTAGAGGCTAAAGGAAGGTTGAAATTTGCTTATTAAAGCATTGGATAAAGAGTTATCCACTCGTTTGGGTTAGTGGTCCAAGAAAATATTATATGAAGTCCACTAGTTCAAATGAGACCCCAATCCCCATTAAGAATTCTACGTTGAATTCTCGAATCCTATAGAGGGTGCATGAGATTTGATAAAATAATGGGAGACACCATAAAACTAAAGACCAAGTTATTATGGTTTAATGAAATATATTAATCTGTTACTTATTTTTGTAGATATCATTATGGCTTTACTCAACCAAATATCCAAAACTATTAATGACCGCTGTTTGATAAAACCTTATAATAATGAGTGGCTTGAAGAATTAGGAACTATTCTTAGTTCAGGTTGTTATGCTCTAATCATTGAGACTAACCTATCGGTTAGCACTGCTTCCTCTTTGGTATTAGATACTGGAGTTAGTTCTCATATATGTAACAATATTAGAAAACTTAGAGAAAGCAGACAATTAAGTCGAGATCAAGTCTCCATTCGAGTTGAAAATAGAGCAAACATTGCTGCATTAGCTGTTGGGACTTGTCACTTAATGTTACCTTTTTTTTTTTTTT
>JAESVK010051333.1:0-12524 GCA_017140935.1 Hamamelis virginiana | reverse complement strand
TTCAAATTTCAAATTTCAAAATTCAAAATTTCAAATTTCAAAAAATTCAAATTTCAAATTTCAAATTTCAAATTTCAAATTTCAAAAACTTGAAATTCTAGTTAATTGATATTTGCATATTATTCTCTCTTCTTCTTTAAATGAAGCTACCAACTATATGTGTGTGACCTCTTAGGTTCACAATAACCTAGTAATAGGAATTAGGATAATAAATTATCCTTCAAATAAAACTACTTTTATTTAAGGTTCAAATTAGAACTCTTCTAATTTCCTTTTTGAGAAATCAATTTCTCTTTGGCCTCTACTAGTCCTGAGTGACATCTAGCAATATGTCAAGACACACCCTAGGTTGTGTGAAGGTTAATCATAACACAGTGAACCCTTCAGTTACAATTAAGATACAATTCGATCCTTCCATCAAACAATGCCTTAGTTAAATTACTTGGGTATTGGATAATATGTCAAACCCTAATTTAACATTTTGTATGTGATTCTCAAAATATAAATTCAACCTTGGGATACTCAAGAAACAGTTTTCTTATTCCCAACTGCTTTGGCCAAAGACTTATATGAATTATATCTTTGAGAATAATACGAGGCATTCTCTCTCTTTACTGAGAGTGATAGATTCCTTGTTGTACACTCATATGTCCCCATGACAGGTATACTAGGGCCAATGAGTACATACACAAATTCCATGGTTAGGATATGTACATTGTACTATCAAACCCTAATATCCCTAACACAGGACATCTATGGTGCCTTGGGTCTAAGGATCACTTGCATCATTGTAACCCTGAGTTGTTGTTTGACATGTAAGTAAAACTCCATTCAACAAACTCAATCAATGATCACATTCAGTGTACTTGTTCTCAAACAAGCACCCACAGGTTTGTCCTAGTGTCATTACACAAATGACTTGAGACTAGTCATTCTCCATATTGAGCAGACATAACCTGTGCTAGTCTATCCGGATTATTAATGCCCAATAAATAATCCTATGACTAGGAATATCTAAGAAAGAAATCTTTAACAACATAAGTCTCCTAATCTCAACTCTTGAGATCTTATATTGACATTCCTTCTAAGGACTTACCATGAATATAATAACAGAAGAATACATGATAATCAAAAGCCCATATTATTAATGAATAATAATAATACATGAATCAACTTTATGTCCTAAATTACACCAGTGAGATTGGTTATTAGGGCATATTACTAACATTCATGGAGGAGGCGAATGCAACGGTTGGTAGTATGGCCTTTGGATTGATGGAATTGGCAGTATTCATCTTCATTGTAGCTCTTGGGTAATGGATTGGGTGTAGGTCGGGCTCTAAAGGTTGGAGCAAGCCTCGAGCTTTTAATTTCTCAAAGACTTTTTCCAATGGCATAAGAAGCTCGGTGAATTTTTTGAATGGTTTATTTCCTAAGGAAAAGGGTTGGGTAAATGGAGCAGGCTGAGATATGGTGTTAACTTCGGTAGCCTTCCCATTGATGACAAGTCAGCGGTTCTTGTAGGGTTCATCGGTTCAGAGGGCTCCATAGGCTAGAGCGTCCTCCACTTGGGTACCAGCAGCGACCAGAGCTCGGAAATTTGGAAGATATTGGAAAAATATGTGCTTATGATAAACTGGGAGCAAGTTCTTCACTATCATGCAGATTTGTTCTTTTTCCTCAGGACGGTTAGCTATTTTAAAAGCCTTGGCTTTCCATCGGGTGAGGAAAGCAGAGAAAGTTTCCCTTGATTCCTGTTTAGTAGTCTCAAAATCCCTCCTTGTGAAATCAACTTCTGTGTTATACCTGTAACGATTGCTGAACTCGATGCATACATCTGCCCATGTCTTCATTCTAGACTCATCCAGTGACAGAAACCATTTCAGAGCGGATCCAGCCAGTGTCTCGTGGAACATTTGGGCTAACAGATCATCATCAGCCCCTCGTAGGTGCATGGCCCTCACGTACATCTTCAGATGGGTCTTAGGATAACCCATTCCATCAAATTTCTCTAACTCGGGCATTCTGAAATGAGTGGGCATACGGGCTTTAGGGAACATAGATAATGACGACATGTCCACCAAATCATCAGACTTCCTAATACATTTCAAGGCTTTTTCCAGGGCTTCTACCTTACTACTCAACAATATGGGCTCAGTGGAAAAGAAAGCAGGGGTCTTGGGCTTGGAATCTTTATCCAGATCAACAGGCTGAACAAATTCTGTACCAGACCTAGTGGGCTCAGCAACTATCTTCGGTCTAAGGAAATATTTCTCTTCATCAACATTCTCAAACAAGGGATTAGTACGAGCTCGCACTTTATCATCTTCTTCTTTCTGATGGACTAACTTTTGGACCACTTTTAAGAGTGCCTCGATCTTTTCATCAGCTGTCTTTCCATTAGTTCCAACGGTGGTAGGGGTATAATCTTCATTACTAGACATCTTTGAATCGACAGGTAAACCCTTAAACAACCGACCGCTAGAATCACGACTCCATTGTTAGAAGTATGCCCTAAAACCAATCCTAAAGGGTATATTAAGTTTCATATTATTATAATATATAGAAGGTATAACTTATCTAATATGTTCAAACATATATGATAAGGTCCATGAATAATTGATAAGAGAAATATGCATCTCATGGTGTTGAGATAAAGAGACTGATATTTCTCATACACATTTATTCTAAAAGAGTTCCTACTCAAAGGTTTATTAAAGTGGATATTTAATTAACCGTTTAAAGAGTAGCACAGATTTAAACTAACTCCTATGGAGGATAGGTAGTCTTTCCTATCAGTGTAGTGACACTTAGGTTAATCTGTGGGTGCATATTAGAGAATATGTACACTGAACATGATCTACAAAGAATGTTCCTATGGTAGTTCTGTAAAAGGGATATTCTAGTGTTATGTCCATTTATTTGGTAGTCCTTAGACCTGAGACACCATAGCTGTCTTATGCATAGGTTGCTAGAGTTTGATAGTATCTTGTACAGCCTTATCCATAAGGTTGTAATCGGTGCTTATTGGCTCTAATGAGTTATGCATGAAGATGGATGAGTGTGCAATAAGGAATCATCACTCTCAGTTAATGAGAGAGAATGTCAGGATCAGTTCACAAAGATAATTCTCAAAGGGAACCTCTGGCCAGAGTGATAGGTAAACAGTGAAAAGAGTTTCACTACGATTACCTTATTGAGATTATATTTTGTGGGACAGATATCAAGTTGTTAAGATAGGGTTTGACTAAAACCATACCTATTATCTTAACTGTGACATTAGGGGATGAATGATTAAATAACATGAAGGGTTCACATAGTTCTGCTATTTACCTAAACCTAGGGTACGTCATGATATGTTGCTAGATGTCACTCATGACCAGTGAAAGCCTATTGATAAAGTGTTATCAATGAGGGCAAAATTGGAATCGTTCCAATTGAACCTTAAAATAGAAAGTTTCTATTTTAGGAGATATAGAGATGTCCCTGTCCACTGCTAGGTTAGGGTGAAACCCAAAGGGTCACACACAATAGAGTGTAAGTGAGTTTCTTGAACTTGTGGGAGGGGAATTCTATCTTTGAAATATGTTTGACTTTAATTATTAATGGTTAATTAATTAAAAGTCAATCATAACCAAGAATAGGATTACTCTATACAAGGATGTTTGGTCATGCTAGCACTAGTAACCAAACACTCCTTAAAGAGGAGAAAGTTTATAAATAAGAAGAGATGAAACCCTAAATTCAAAGCATCACATTCACTAGGGCTCTCACTCTCTCTAGCCGTCTCTCTGTCCTCTCTCCCTCTCCATGCTAGCTCCTCACAAAGTGTTGTGGAGGACTAGGAGGTTCTAGGAGTCTTGCACTCGTGTGGATACCTTTAGAGGTTTCATCGCTTTGAAACTTGAAGAAAAGCTACTACGTTCGGATTACAAGTAAGCATGTTTATTGTATTAAATATTTGTTCTTGTTATATTTAATACAAAACCCTATGCTTGAATCGATTCTTGAATGGATGTGTATATGGATTGTTTTAATAAAAGAAAATAATTTTGTTTTCTACTTCCGCTGCGAATCCATTTTTGACACAACCTTTCAGTGGTATCAGAGCCTAATCAAGCATGGTCATGTGTTTGATGATGGCAATCAATGGATAAATTAATTAAAATCAAGTTTAATATGGTTTTGGAAACCTATGAGAATTTCGGCCATGGAGGCTTGCCTCATTGTTTATTGTTTTTGCTTCTTTTTAAAATAGCAACTAGGGTTTATGTGAAACCCTAGAGGGATTCGTATATATGTGGGGCTGCCTCTATAGGTTTCGGCCAACATGGAATTAATTCTCATGGGTATTTGGTAGCTTAGGGTTTGATAAAAACCCTTATGGATTTTCGGACCACATAGGCTTGATTCCCTTCATGCTTTGATGAATGGGTTTTGTTCTTCATCAAGAATAGAAGCCATTGACATGTTCAAATCCTCCGACAAGGTATGACTCCCTCTCTCCCATGTCTCTTTAGTTACGGCTCTCTCTCCTCTCTCTCTTCTCTATTCGGCCTCCTTGGGTTTTAGAACCCTACAAGGTTCTTTGATAATTTTGTTTTTGATTTGGGTTATGGTAACCCTATAATCAATGATTATAATTGAATCTTGAAGTTTTGAAACCCTAGGCATGTTTAGATGATGTTCTTGTTTTTGAAAAATATGAACAAAAGTTTTGTTTTTGTGAAAAACATGTTTTGGAGGCTTATGGGGTTCACGGCCATGGGGTTTTTAATCCTTGAGTGATTCAGCCATGAGGATGTTTCATCCTCTAGGGTCGTGGCTTGATGGGTTTTTAGAAACCCTAACATATATTTCATGATCTTGATTAAATTTTAAATGTGTTTAATATTTTGATTCTTGAAGCATGAAATTGATTGATTTAAAATTGTTTAAATTGATATGTTAATGGAGTTCTTGTTAGGTTGTAACAATGGCCATTTAGGGTTCTTCAAAAACCCTAATTAGGTTGATGATGGTGGCTGCATATTGATTTAGGTAACCCTAAATTATATTAGGGAACTTCTTGTTGTGAAATTAGTAACACTAATTGTCAAATAAGAAAATCCCTAAGTTTCTTATTTTGAGTTTTTCAAGTTTAGGAAAGTATCTTATTTGTAATTGATTCTTTCTTATTTTGAATACTTGATATCTAGGAAATAATGGCAACATATTTTTGTGTTTATGGAAACCCTAAACTAGGATTAGGTAAGGTTAAACCCTAACCCTAACCCTAAACCCTAATTCTATCTCTCACTCTCACTAGCTCACGGCCACATGGGTTTGGAACCCTAATGGCCTTGTTTTAATTTTATTTTGTGAACCTAATGTTCTTCATACATTTTATAAATGGTTTATGATGTTTTCAAAATAATTTTAATACTTTTGAAAATTAAAAATGAAGAACAAAGTAGGTTTGATAAAATTTGTTTTATAAAAACACTTTTAGTGTTCTTGAGAGATTGAATAGTTCATGCGATGAATTGATGTTTTTATTTTGTTAAAAACATTTAGGGATGTTGCCTAATAATGTATAAATATGTTAAAATCATTTTGGCATGTTTTTACATTGAAGGAATTAATTTTAAAATGGTTTTAAGATTATTTATGGGTTGCTGTTTTTCTGGACAGCAACCACATAGCTTTTGTAAAATCTAAGAAAATTACTTTCTGGGATTTTTGAAGCTTGCCACCTATCGACTTCATTAATATTAGGTCTTAACAAAGTCTAGGAAGAGTTCCCATGATTTTTAATGACCTAGAATAGCCACACTAGATTTTTTTGTGATTAAGAGTCAAATCTGGAAAATCTGACTCTCTATCGCAAAATGCCTCTAATTGATACCAAACGTTGGAATCAAGTTATGAGACCCCTGCCATTGGAAAGAGGATTGAAAAACATAGTGAAATGAAGTGTTTCCATGACTTAATTCACTCTAGGTTAAGCCCAATAAAGTCATTTGTGAGGAATTTCCACAATCTGCCATGGTTTGGAGATCAAGTCACAAATCGCTTTAAAGTGATACCAAACGTTGGAATTACTTAATGAGACCTATGCCATTTGAAAGAGGACTGAAAATCCTTGTGAAATAGAGTATTCTCACATTTTAAAAGGTTGTTTTAATATAGGAAAGATTGGTCCCAAAACAGTAGCTGAATTCTGTAATTTCTATTGAAAAATGGAAATTGTTTCTTTCTTTGAATTTTATTTTGAGTTATTATTTATTCCACCTTTGTAGGTTAATAGTGATTAATCTATTGAGCTTATTAAAGTGTTAATAGAATGGTAGGAATTGTGAGAATAATTTCTCAAATTAAATTCATTATATTTAAAACCCTAATTGTTTCTTTTAGGAGTTTTATTTATTTTAAAGAAAGGAACTTATATTGATCATATGAGATATGATGGTATTCTTTTAATACGATTAAAAGGACTAGATTATTATTATAGGATAATAATAATAATGGGATTATTATTGTTATAGGATAATAATAAGGACATGACTTTAATTAATTATATGCCATTTGCCATCATTGCTTTTGCTTATTGTAGCTTTTGTTTTTTTATGCAATGTGATTGTATAATTGTTAATGGATGATTATGGACTTAAGACCAATTAAAATGAGTTGTGATTGGGCGCATGTGATGTGATATGTTTATTTGAATGGGTTGTGTTTAAATTTATTTAAATTTGGTGATGTAATTAATTGGGGCTTGCATGCCTCTTTCCCTCTCTCTACATTTGTAATCCCCTTCTCCTTAATCCCTTTCTTTTTATTAAATTGTAATTCAAAGAAGCTTGTGGAGGACTCAAGGAACCTGGTGGAGTCATGTATGAGAGGAAAGCAAGGACTTTAGAAGGACTTGGCATGGACATCGAGATCTTATAGGAAGATTTTTTGTTGCTATGTAATAGTTGCATAGATTTAATTACGATCACCCAACCCTCCTTTTTAACATAGGGTTCATCTTTTATGGCTCAAAGAATGAAACCACCCTTAAAAGTCCATAATCTATCCTAGGCCCATTTATATATGTGATGTATGCTAGTTAGGGCCTTGACCTGATTTATTATATGTTCGAAATGAATCCACCCTAGCCTCTAGGAGGACAGTGGGAGGATAATTGAGAACTAATAATAAAAGTGAGTCTAAACTTCTTTATTTATATATGATGATATATATTTGTGATGCATGTGATGTATGAATGTTTATAAAAATGAGACCTTTTTACAAAACCCCTATTTACATAAAATTAAGTTGTAAGGAAGAGGCCTTGGGCTTTATCCTAGCCTCCTACTATTACAAGAAAGGTGAATCTTTATGATGGATGTGTTTGGCTGCAGATATGTGGGAACACATTCATTATGAAGGTTCAAACCGGCTTGTTACATATTGGATATCATGAGGTGCGATAATGGGGCTTACCAAGAAACTATTATGTGAGGGATGCCACATTCAATTGACCATACTCATGTGAATGGTAGGTGTAACTTGACTAAAATGTACTATCCAAGAAACTATTATGTGAGGATACTACAATTTTAGAGGCTAAAGGATGATTGGAATTTGCTTAGGTGAAGCATTAGGATAAAGAGTTATCCACTCATTAAGGGTTAGTATCCAAGAAACTAACATGTGAGGTTACTAATTCTTGATGGGACCCCAATCCCTGCTATGGAAATTCAATCTTTTGAAATTCCCAAATCTCACATTAGGGAGTATGGGATTTGAACAAAATAGTGGGAGGTAACATAGAAATTAAAGACCAAAAGTTTTTATGTTTTATTAATATGAAATTTATATTTATTTTCTGTTGTAGATGGCACCTTTAAACCCTCTCTCTCGTATTCTTGATGACAACCGTTTGACTGGTCCAAACTTTAATGACTGGATTAGAAATCTGAAAATTATTTTGGCCGTTGATAAAATTGACTATGTCATTAAGTCTCCACGCCCTAATGCTCTACCTGAAGGGGCATCAGAAGAGGAACGAGACACTTACAACAAGTGGCTCGGGGATGATGTGCAAGTGAGATGCTATATCATGGCATCGATGACCAATGAGCTCCAAAGGCAACATGAGGTCATAGATAGCTCACATGCAATCATCAAACATCATAAAGAGCTATATGAGTCACAAAATAGGGTTGTATACATGGAACCCAAGAATCAAAGAGACTGGGCCCAGGGCTAGGCTCATCGTTGGCTTTAGCATACAACGTCCTAAACATGCAGAGTCAATGAACACACAATGCAGAATTCAAGTCACACAGTTATACAAATGCAAGTGGTTGATTTTATTCATTAAGAAATTGAAAAGTCCAAAAATAATTTATTGGAGTTTAGCCCTCGACATCCCCAGTGGAGTCGCCAATCTGTGAACCAACCAACCTAGATATCCCGAGGGATCGGGAGGCCTCTCGTTCACTTTGAGGTTTGAGTAGATTGTGGATTATTCATTATCCGTCTCGATTTATCCTTCTCTATTATCCTTCTCTATTTTCCACGTTTATCCTTCTCTATTATCCACTCAAGATTGGGTTTTTGAAAAAGGACGAGAGTTTGTAAAAAAACTTGGAGTCGCCACCTTATTTTTAGGGAACAAGGAAACCACAAAAAAGAGTTTTATTTTCAATAAAACATTGACCCCATATTTTGGAAAAGCATGGTCTTTGAATCAAAGTTGGATTCAGGGGCTAGGTTACGACGTGGGAATGTTCTAAGGAACTCCTTGTAGGCACCCACCTCGCCCTAATTAAAGGTCTCCTAATTAAGTTTGGGCTTTATCAAAATCTTATCACAACAATGCTATTTATCTAATCAACCACAAAATATGAATAATAATGTATAATAATAATAATAATAGATAGTATAAAAGAATAAAAGAAACCTAATGATCTTAGGAGACAAGAGTTAACCTAAGATTGGACTCACGCCCTATTGACTGCTTATGTACCTTACCAATTGCTTTATAAAAATTAAAGTCCACGTAGTTCGATTACCTAGGATTCTCCTATTGTAATGAACTATATAGCCAAAAGGATTCTATCTTATCTAGGACTCTAGCTTCGAGAGTTTGGTTTTGATCGCAACACTTTTCTTTGCATAAAAGATGAAATTTCATTCCATTTTAAACACTTTCAAAATCACTTTACTTTTAGAGTTGTTCTCGAAGTAGACTCCTAAATTAGGTAGAATTCAATTGCTATCCTAATTCTTACAACAAAGGACAGTCCTAAGCGAGGTCAAGTAACCTCCCTAATCCTAGGGTTCCTAGCGAGTCCTAAGTTAATCTAAGTACCTAAAACACTAAATAATACATGCTGGAATTTCTGGAAAATGTATAAAAAATGCAATAAAGAATGCAAACAATGCATGAAAAATGTCCTATATGCAATCTAAGTTGTTTATGTGAACCTAGGCATGTTTCTATGTTAGTTTGGGCCTAAAAAATGACTTTTAATACACTTTTAAGGTATTTTTAATCCATGGACAGATTTATATATACCTTTTAAAATGCATTAAAGTCTATAAAAATAACAAATAAAAAAGGGAAAGATGACTAACATGCAACCTAATATGCATACTAAAATTACCTTCAAAGTATATCATCATAATCATAGTCCACATAGTCTATTTAATCACAAGGGAAGGGACTTACCTTTGCATGCTCCCTCGAACACAATTCATATATCAATCATATCTAAACATTCCAAGTGATGAAACTAACTATGATAAGAATAATATTAATGTTAACCTTGAATAAACTAACATCCTAACATGATTACTAACATAAGAGACTTAAACATGCATTCCTATAAAATAATTCCTATCATGCATACTAACATATAAAACATCTAATCCATAATCATAGAAGAAAATAAAAAAAGAGGAAAAGATATGTCAATGCTTCTATCCTAATCATACATTCCTATATAACAAATCCTAAAACTAATCCCTATTATGCATACTAATAAATAAACTAACCTATCATGCATACGAATAAATAAACTAACCTATCATGCATACTAAAGAAATATGAAAACACAACCTAAACACTCATCCCTAACACAACATGGACATAGAAGAGGAGAAGAAGAAGAGAAGAAGAAGAAGAAAAGAAAAGAAGAAGAAAAAACTTTAAACTTTACAACTCTACTAACATTTTTTGCTTCTTCCCTCTTGCTCCAAGCTTTCTCTTCAAACTCCAAGGACTCCAAGGACTTCAAAAGTATAGCTAAGAGTGCTATGGGGGAAGCTTGTGCAATGCTTAAGCCTCTAATCTCCAAGCTAGCTCTCTAATACTAATTAATTGTGTGTGTTAAAACTGATTTCAGGGTTCTCTATTTATAGGGAAGCCTGAAATTGATCAATGGTTGAGTTTGAATCCCTTAGGAATGATCCAAGGGCTCTAAACCAGCCTTCTAAGGTGTTAGAGTCCATCCCAAAGTCCCCAAGGCTGAATTGGACACATGGCAAGTACTAGAAGAGTTCAAGTACTAGAAGAGTCCTGACTGAGAAAAAACACTGAAAATAGGCAAAATTGGGCTTTTCGGGCCCGTTTTAAGTCCAAATTCGACGATTCAAGTGCCGAAACGATTGTGATTCGATTCTCCATGTTTTAAGAAGTGTTTGAAGTGAAAATTCATTTACCGAGGTCAATATTTTAGGGAAAATTCGACCGATTAGCTTTTTAGGGCCTGCAGGGCCCAAATTAGGGTTTTGAAATCTGCCAACCAATCACTCTCAAAATCATTTCTTCTTCTCGAAACAAGTACTTTTGAAACATTTTAGGAAAGTGTTTTGAAGCCTTTGAAGGCTTTGGTTTGATAACAAGATCGAATCCCGGTCGTTCCGGCCGAAACCCAAATTTGAACTTGAAAGGGCCTTTTGAGCCTTGAGAGACAATCATGAGCAAGGAGGCTTAACAGGCCATTCCATTGATTAACTTAGCTACTAAACATATCCTAAATATCCATGCCAAAGTCTAGGGACAATTCGAGACAAGATCAACAGTTATTCAGAGCTTTTGTGATTCAAAGGACAATACTGCGCTTCAAGTCACAAAAGGCCTTATTTTTTATCAAGCTTGGCTTAGAATGCCATGAAACTTTACAGGGATACTCCTAGACTCTCTAAAAACTAAATGCAAAAAGAATCGACTTGATCTAAACTAAAAACCTACATGCGATAATGACCTTTATCTAGATACTCATAAGGGTAAAACTGTCAACTTAGGGTTTTGACACCCTATTTCATCTGTAAACACAGGCAACCATTCATAACCATACTCATGGTCAAAAATGGATGTCTACACATATGTGTCCATAATTCCTACTTTCTTCAAATCTTACTTAGAAAAAAATAAAAGAAAATCCCTAGTCTACTCCAAGTCCTCCTCGCTCTGCGGGCTTGGGCTTCATCTTCATTTTTCTTCTTTCTCTTAATTGTCCTAACTTGTGACGCATCTGATGGAAGTGATGAATCTGCTGATCGAGCTATAACTCGAGAATCATAAATGAGACTTCGAACCTTGTCCCTTGTAGCCTGTACTTTTAAACCCAAGTCTTGTTTAAGCCAACCCCGATATCCCTCACCAAGCCTAAAAGGCCCATTGCAATCCCCTACCTGACTCAGACATAAGCCTGAAGCCCATTTCTTCACAGCCCAAGATACCAAAGAAGGAGTAGCCACCTCTACCCCATGAATATGCCCTTTGATAGGGAGGTTTGTTTGAGCACGACCCATTTGGCGAAGCACGCGAAAAGCCTAGTAGAATGATGTATGCTTTAAAGCCCATGAGCTTCACCTGACAGCATCCCGAAGTGTGTAGCACATACTTGTCGCTACAGTCCCATATAGCCACATACCAACGAATATCTCTCCAAGATAGAGAAGAGAAAAAAACGATCATGTCCTGAATCGAGCAACGCTCAAAGGATAAAAGCTTTTGCGAACAATAGTTGTGGGACAAGTGTTTGGGCCCATCAAGAGGAGTGATCAGCTTGAGTCTCTTAATCAACCACATCTGAAAGAGAATGGGGCTACCCCTAATGCAAGAAGCAGAGTTGGAGTAAAAGTGGTCAAGCCTGTTCAGAGTCTCAGCTAGCACCAGGGGAATGATGTTATGCGACTTCAACAATGGCAGAATAAGCTCACATGTTTCAATGGGTATGAAAGTGGTTCCATTCGAAATAAGGAAACAACCCACTATGCATAGGGCGAGTGCGTACTGGGTAGGCCTATGAAGAGCTAGTCATTTTTCCCCTTCCCTCAAGAAAAATGAAGCTAGTTTGAGAAGATCAATAGAGTTTTCAAGGATGTATGAAGAAGCTTCTCTAGGCGAAAATTCAAAGAGAGAAGAAAACGTTTGAAAGTAACCTCGACGAATGGTAGAAAAAATGAAAGGACCACTAGCAGGTGTTAGAAGTATGCCCTAAAACCAATCCTAAAGGGTATATTAAGTTTCATATTATCAA
>JAESVK010051325.1:0-14086 GCA_017140935.1 Hamamelis virginiana | reverse complement strand
AGACAAAAGGAGAAACATTGATCATAATAAAGAAAATGAGAATTCAAAGAGATTAAAAACAAATCAAAATTTTAAAGTCAAATGTGTTCTAAATGACTTGATTAATTACGATATCAATTTATTAATCAGAATTTAAAAAATTTGTAACGAAACCCTTAAAAACCCCTAAAAAATTTTAATGAAACCCTAACAAATCAAACTAATTAATCATCATAGACAAGGCTCCTATACCAAAAAACCTTAAAAAAAATTGTAACAAAACCCTAAAAAATTTGTAAGCAAACCCTAATGGGAGATTGGGATTTGGGACTAATCGGTGAGTCGTGAGTCGTGAGTCGTGAGTCGTGACTGTGCGAGAGTCGAGAGAGAGAGAGTGAAGTGGGTTTGAGAAGGAACCCTGAACTTTAGTGCTTAATGATGGCAGGGAGCAGCGTGGAAATAAAAGTGGGTTTGAGTTGCAGATTTGTGGTGGTGTGAGAGGGTGAGGTGTAATGGAGGTGTTGAGGTTTCTCGGGTTTGATGGATACGGGGGAAGAGATGGGATGAAGGTGGTGTTTTCTGGTGCGTCAATGGAGAAGCAGGGATATGAGAGAAATGGAAAGTGATGGTGTGCGTGATTTCGGGTTACAGAGGTAAGTGAGAGGGAGAGGGAGAGGTTAGGTAACTTAGGTTCAGTAGTGGGGTGAGAGAGATTGAAATGGTTTGATTCGTTTGGGGTTTTTCAAATTTTCAATTCGTGTTCGAAATTGGGTCAATAGCCATCAGTGTATTTGGTTTATTAAAAATTGGGGGAAATCAGATGGGCTGGATTTGGGCTGTTATAATTTGGGTTATATATATATATATATATATATATTTTGGGCTTGTTCTATCTTTGGGCTGGTATTGGACTTGAGAGTTGGGCTGTAGCTATAGGGTATAGATAATACCTGGGCTGAAAGAAGTGCCCCTAAAAAACCCCAAAATTTGGATGCCCAAGGCCACCGCCTCTTGGGCCTGCCCTCAGGGTCGGCCCTGCATAAGAGGTTCAATTGCGATCACTTAAGCTGTACTCTGCACTGTAAAAGACCTCATTTACAAATAAGTAAGCTTCCAACTAGAGTTACCAAAGAGCATGCCATTCAAATTTTCAGATGCAATGAAGCATCTCATACTCATGGTCATAAGTTGAATGTCCAAATACCTAGTAATTATATTTGGTCATATCAGGTCTAAGAGATTATGGGTTTTTATTTTTATTTTTTTTCCCAATCATTCTAAAAGCTTCAAAGAGCAATGACACAAAAAAAGAAATTTTTTACTCCATGATGCAACAATTTTATTGCCTCTCACCATTTCACCAACAGAGTTACCATCAAGTGCTTATTTATTTCAAAGAATAAATGGGTCAGCTAAGAAATAAGAAATTGAAGTACTATCATTTGTACTCCCTTTTCAAATAACTATGCAATACACATTTCTTTACATTGAACAAATTTACAGCACGATCACAACTAAACCCAAATGTTTCCAGACTGACTAAGGAAGGACCCCATCTCCGCAGTGCATGAATCCCAAAATCCCAATAAACTACCAAATGGTCCAATTGTGTTAGTCAGTCCCAATAAATTACCAAATGGTCCAAATGTGTTAGGAATAGAAAACCAAAAAAAAAAAAGTTCCAAAACATTCTTTCAACACAGAAAGATATGTAGAGAGAGAGACATACAAGTGACTGAAGTGAGCTGAGGTGAACAGCGGGGTGACTGAGTGAGCAGCTCACCATGAGCTGTGGGCCTGTGGCCATGATTGTGACTTTGTGAGCAGCAGCATGCCGGCGTTCAGCTTTGCCGTGAGCCCGTGACTGTGAGCAGAGGTGGCGGCGATGGAGGACTTGCGAGTTGCGATCTAGAAGTTTGAAGAACTGGAGGTCGACGGTGGAGAGTAGCAATGTTCAGCTTTAATTTGTCGTGAGCCCGTGACTATGAGCAGCTATGTTGGCGATGGAGGACTTGCAAACTAGAAGGTTGAAGGACTGGAGGTCGACGGTGGAGAGTAACGGTGCGATAAAGTGAGGGACTGAGGATGATTTTGTGAGTGCTACCATAGCTAAGGACTTTCAGGTGAGTTCATTTGAATGAAATAAGGGTTTCTCTCATTTTTAGGGTTTGTGTTGTGAGGGTATGATGGTAATTTTAAGTGATAAAGTAAGGGCATAACAGTAATGTGCTTTTAAAAATAAATGTATTTAATATATATAAATATATAATCGGGTTGGGTCGGGTTTTTAAGTGCATATCCCGAACCCGCCCGGAACCCGGTTGGGTTTTAGAAATCAATCCCAAACCCGCCCCTAACCCTATTAGAATAGTCCCAAACCCGTCCCAATAGCGGCGGGGTGGGGTGGGTATCCGGGAAAACCCACAAAATTGACATCCCTAGGAAGATGAGCCTCTAATATAATATGAAGATTTAGAAACCTTAAGAGAAGTTGATATTTTACATCTTGCTACAATAATAAACTATCAAAAATGGCATGTTTATGTAACTATAGTAATTGATAAAATTCATCATATGCAATTAATAGCCTTAGTTGATTCAGGAGCATATATGAATTGTATTATGGAAGGACTAGTCTGAGTACAATACTTAGAAAAAACCCCAAAGAGCTTAAATAAAGCAATACAAGTTATCTAATGCACAAGTCTACAATCAAGGAATTTGTTTAAAAATATCATTTATATTACTAAAAGATACAACAAAACCCGTAATATTAGGAACACCTTTTACATATGATTAGACCTTTTACAGTAGATGATGAAGGAATTAAAACAAGAATTTTAGATCAAGATTTAATTTTTGAATTTATCGAAGCACCAAAAACAAAAGAATTAAATAGAATTAAAGAAGTGTTAATAACAAAACAAAAAATTTAATAAGTAAAAGAAAACATAATGAATCACTACAAAAAAGAAATTAAAATAATGATCATATACAGAAAACTAGAAGATAATAAGCTTAAAGAAAGAATAAGTCAATTTGAAGAAAAAATAAAAACAGAAGTATGTTCAGATTTACCTCATGCTTTTGGAATAGGAAAAAACATATAGTAAGTCTTCCTTATATAAAAGATTTTCTAAAAAAGGTATACCTACAAAAGCAAGACCAATACAGATGAATAAAGAAATATTGAATATTGTAAAAAAGAAATACAAGAATTATTAGACAAAGACTTAATAAGGAAGAGTAAATCACCATGGAGTTGTTCAGCTTTTTGTGTAAATAAGCTAAGTGAAATTGAAAGAGGAATACTTAGATTAGTAATAAATTATAAGCCCTTAAATAAAGTATTAAACTGGATAAGATATCCAATACCTAATAAACATGACCTCTTAAATAGATTACATGATGCTGTAATTTTTAGTAAATTTGATATGAAATCAGAATTTTGGCAAATACAAATAAAAGAAGAAGATAGATATAAAATAGCTTTTAATGTACCTTTAAAATAGCCTTTAAGATTTCAGTCTCTGTAAAAAAGATTATGAATATATTATTTGGAAATATTTCTGATCTATCTAAAGTTAAGAAACCAGTAAAACCCAGTACTAGTAAAGCTTATGAGTTAGAAGCTAACAGTAGTACAACAGGTAGTAGTTCAACTGTAAATCAAGATACCACCATTTTTAAAAGACAAGAAAATTTTATCAATATAGAAAATAATTTAATGTCCAAATGGTACATTAAAGGCTATTTTATATCTATCTTTCTCTTTTATTTGAATTTGCCAAAATCTTAATTTCATATCAAATTTATTAAAAATTACAGCATTATGTAATCTATTTAAGAGATCTTGTTTGTTTGGTATTGGATATCTTATCCATCTTAAAACTTTATTTAAGGGCTTATAATTGATTACTAATCTAGGCGTTCCTCTTTCAATTTCACTTGACTTATTTACATAAAAGGCAGAACAACTCCATGGTTATTTACTTTTTCTTATTAAACCTTTGTCTAATAGTTGTTGTATTTCATTTTGACAATATTCTATCATCTCTTTATCCATCTGTATTGGTATTTCATTTGTAGGTATGTCTTTTTCATAAAAATCTTTTATATAAGAAAGACTGACAATATGTTTTTTCCTATTTCAAAAACATGAGGTAAATCTGAACATACTTCTGGTTTTATTTTTTCTTCAAATTGACTTATTCTTTCTTTAAGCTTATTATCTTCTAGTTTTCTGTCTATGTTCATTATTTTAATTTCTTTTTGTAGTGATTCATTATGTTTTCTTTTACTTATTAACTTTATTTGTTTTGTTATTATCACTTCTTTAATTCTATTTAATTCTTTTGTTTTTGGTGCTTCGATCAATTCAAAAATTAAATCTTGATATAAAATTCTTGTTTTAATTCCTTCATCATCTATTGTAAAAGGTCTAATCATTTGTAAAAATGGTGTTCCTAATATTACGGGTTTTGTTGTATCTTTTAGTAATATAAATGATGTTTTTAAACAAATTCCTTAATTGCATGCATACTTGTGCATTTGATAACTTGTATTGTATTCGCATTTTTGTACCATCTGCTATATGTAAGCTTTTTGAGGTTTTTTTTCCAAGTATTGTACTTGGACTAATCCTTCCATAATACAATTCATATCTCCTCCTGAATCAACTATGGCTATTAATTGTATATGATGAATTTTATCAATTACTATAGTTACATAAACATGCCATTTTTGATAATTTATTATTGTAGCAAGATGTAGAATATCAACTTCTCTTGAGGTTTCTAAATCTTCAGATTCTATTAGAGGCTTATCTTCCTCTTCTATAATTTCTTTTCCTTTATCATCAAATTTTAATTTAATTTATTAATTCTTGTGCAAGCATTCCCTTACTTTCTTATAGGCTTTTGATTTGGTCTTTAAAATTTCTTATTTCAAATTTGTTTTTTTTTTAACTTCTTTTCTTAAATCTTCTACGGTTATTTTGTTAGAAGGTTCTCTAAATTTTTTTGAATATATTGGTCGTACTATTAGTCTCATATATTTTTATAATTTTATCTTCTAGATTATTTGAATTCTTAGCTGATAAAATATTATATAAGCTTTCTAAATATTTCTTATTTTCTTCAAGAGTATGTATATAATCTGCAAATTCTAATAAATTTATTTCTTCTTTGGTTAAAACGTTTATGCTTTTACAATTATTACATCCTAATTCATTACATAATTGTACTTCTTCTATTTTCTGATTCTATTTCCTCATCCTCTGTAGAGGAGATTAAGTCATCACTTTCATATCCTATTTCATTTCATTCTTCTGATTTTACTTCTTCATTTTTACTATCTGTGTCATTTTCTTTTAACAAAGTATACAATATTGCCTTTAGTTCATCACTAGCTTCTAGATTATCTACCTTATCTTTTAATGGGCATTTGTTCTTATAATGTCCTATTTTACCACATTTCCAACAAGTTGGTTTTTTCCTAGGTGTCTTATTTTCTGTTTTAGTTGTTTGTGGCTTTTTCTTTTCAGGGGGTTTTTTCTTAAAAGTGTTAGACTGTTTCTTTGTCCAAGAATACTTTCTAAGAGAATATGGTTTTCTTTTATAAGGGGTTTTCTTGTTTTGTTTTCTTTGTGTGTTTTTTCTAGCGGATGGAGCCTGTATTACATTATAATCAAATTGTTCACAAAACTTTCCTAACTCTGTTTTACTTAACATTTGTTCCTTTTTCATTTGAGCTTTTAGTCTTAAATCTGTACATAAAGCTAATCCTTCGAATTAATGAAAGAAATAATATCACCATATGCTAATCTATTATAGTTTATTACTCCTCCATGCAAATCTCTAAGCTTTTGTTTAATTTTTTCTCCAAATAACTTTGGTAATCCTGTAATAAATTTTTCTTTCCAATAATCTTGATTACAGTCTAATCTGAGCATTACTTTACTTAGAAAAGTATCTTTATACCATCTAAAGTCCTTCTAGTTTATTACATATGAGATGTGTTGTCCCAAAATATACTCTAGAGGGGGGGGGGATAGAGTATTGGCAATTAAAAATATGTTCACCAATGGGTTTTGTGTGTTTTTGAAAACTTAACAATTTTAATAACTAGAATGCAAATTGAATCACAACTTAATCAATTTATATAGCAAGTAAATAAATTGAAATGCAAGAGATAAAGTTAGAGAAAACACAACGATTTTAAAGTGGTTCGGTCTCCGTCTTCATCCACGCCTCAAGACCCCCGTCTAGAGGATTAATCCACTATCAATCTCATTTCTGATGGAGATTCAAACATTTAAACAGCCTTCTTTCACGATGGAAGACTCTTACCAACAATATTCTTTAACGGTGGAAGATTCTCACCAAACAAGGTTTACACAAAACCTTAATCTCACAAGAAATACAAGTGAAGATGAATGAGCACTAATATGATTTTCAACACACTAATATGATTTTCAACACACTGAGAATACAACAAATAAGCTCTCAATAAACTCTCTACAAAGATTGAATATAAGAGATATGAAGAACAAGAGCTTTGAGAGAACTAGAACTTTGATTCTTGAGAAGTGGCTTGAGTAGATGAACTAGATTCACTTGAATAAGCCTTGAGATTTCTTCAAGCTGATTTGCACAAATATAATCTCACACTAATAGCTTCTTAAATGATTAACAAATATAACTCAAGAGATTTTCACAAGAAAACTTGAACAATGAATGCTCACAATGAATGTTGTTCACTAAGATTAATTGTTTTTTATCCCTAGCAATAAATGAGAGCAAGAGCTCCATTTATAATGCATTTGGTCTCAAATAACCATTTGAAAAACTTTTGGGTCTGATTGGTTAAGAAGGAAGAAACAGGGTTCATTAAATGCTTCATTTGCTAAAAGATGAAAGAATCATTTTGCATTTGTAGAAGAGTTAGTCGACTAAACCATAGAGTTAGTCGACTAGCAACTAAAATTTCAAAGCATTCTAACTTTCCGGGCACGGTTAGTCGACTAGGACAATAGGGTTAGTCGACTAGCAAAACTGCTCCTCAAAACTTTGGCTGCTGCATGGCTTTTAGTCTACTGGACATGGGCGTTAGTTGACTAGAAGACAAGTTAGTTGACTAGCTTATATGTTTAGTCGACTAGATTAAGAATTTATGTAACACCCCAACCTAACATCCGTATCGACCCTTCCGGATAGGTCGACACATGTCAAGATGGAGGTACAACACGTCTTGCTCATCCGTATATATATTTGTTGGCCCAAGTATATACCTCTAGAGGGGGGTGAATAGAGGTTTTGCAAACTTTCAAAATAATTACCAATTAATAATTATGGTTCAATTAAATTCAGCGGAAGAGAAAAGTTTGAATCACAATACAACAATTAATATAGCAAGTATATAAATTGAAATGCAAGAGAAGAGTTAGAGAGATTCAACTACAAGGATTTAACGTGGTTCGGTCTCCGCCTACGTCCACGCCTCAAGAGCTCCGTTTTAAGGATTTCACAATTCACTATGAATCACTCCTTCAAGGTGGAGAAACCTTTACACTATGTCTTCTTTCAAAGGTGGAAGACACTCACCCACAATCTACTTTCAAGGTGGTAGATTCTCACCTACAAGGGATTCACTCAACCCTTAACACTCACAAGATTACAAGATGAATATTCAGAATGTGTACAAAGAATAACTCCTCAAGAGTAGATGATGTACAAACAATGAGCTCTCACTAATATCTCTCAAAGATTAAGAACTAATATTGGGCTCAAGAGAGAATGATGAAACAAAGTGTTTAAATCACACAAGAATGAAGAATACTAGATAAGCTTGAGTTTGTGTATGATCATTAGTTGATTTAAGACTCATAAAATGTGTATATATAGACCCATCAAAGAATATGGTCATTAGAGACAAAAATAGAGCCGTATTTGTTGCAGAGCAGAATTAGTCGACTAGGATAAAAGGGTTAGTCGACTAGCAAGCTTATTTTACAATTTTAACTTCCCAGGCACTGTTAGTCGATTAGGACTAAGGGGTTAGTCGACTAGCTCAATGAAAACATTTATAAAACTTTTCTGGTTTGATTAGTCGACTGGATCACAAAGGTTAGTCGACTAGCAACTTAAAAATCACTTTGAAAAAGTTTTCCGGGATTGATTAGTCGACTAGAAACACTGCTTCTTAAACATGGCTTTTGACCTGCTTTTAGTCGACTAGCAAAAGGGTATTAGTCGACTAGAGAACTATTAGTCGACTAGGACAAGGTGTTTAGTCGAATAACTTAAGATTTCTCAAAACATTGCTTCTGACCTTCACTTAGTCGACTAGGAATAAAGTGTTAGTCGACTAGAAAAGCTGCAATGTCAATATTTCAAAATTCTTCAGTCCAAATCAACTTATAACACTTGAGCAAGTTAACTAAGTGTTCCAATACATTTTTGGCGAAGTTCAAAATGTTTTCCAAAGATTTTTAAGCCAAAACAATAGGTATAAAACATTTTGATTTTTGAATCTATATAGCTCATTATGAGTTTGAATCAACTTTTAATCAAAATATAATTTTCCAAATTAAATCAAAGTTGAGGTCATTAATGCATGTTCTTTTGAGCCAATGATAGTTCATCCCAAAGAGAGATTTACAATATAAATCCTAAGCACTCACACAAGAACAAAAACAAAATCTTCATCGCTGATTCTTCAAGTCTTGTGCTTGGCTTGTGCTAGGCTTGAGCTTGGCTTCAATTGGATTGCATCAATGCAATTGCTTTCTTCATTGTCCTTAGTGAATATACAACATATACATAACCACATAAGGTTCAATGTAGTGTATGAGCTTTATCTTCATGATGGCTTGAGCCTTCTTCATTGACAACTTGAATCATGTTCTTGTAAATACATATACTAAAAAGGATATACAAGAAATATAGGATATTGTCAATCATGCAACATGGTTAGCCAAATAAACACTCAATAAGGTTTGAGAATTAAGCATGAGTGTATAACAAAGTATTCATATGCATAATTGAATATACATAGAACAATGTTTGTTATCATCAAAATCATTCAACAAAGTTGGATTGAAGCCACAAGGCTAACATATATATATATATATATATATATATATATATATATATATATATATATATATCAAAGTGAAATGTCATGTCCATACACTATGTCCCATTCATTATACATAAAATATTCAATAAATCAAATAGCATTGCCAACAACCCTGACAAATGACTAAGTCACTTATAATACTTATCAAAATATTTCAACACAGATAATACATATAATACATCTAATATAAGAAATACAAGGACACATATGCAATGAAAACCTTAATGCTGACCTTTAATCCTTTACAAAGGATTGAGATGAACCAAATATACAAACCCCCAAGTCAACCTGCAATCTGCTGCACAAAAAGCAGGAGTGAGCCTCGATTTGCTTAGTAAGAATAATACAATATTTATTATGTAAAAACAACACAATAATACATGAAATGTTTATATATAAGCATTTATATCTAATGTTTAATGTATTTATAAAATAACTTGAAAACTAAGTTTAAGAGATGCGTGGGTTTTCGGTGAAAAACTATGATCTCTGGTAACATAAATAAACAGAGCATTTAACTTGCATGTAGAACGAACCTTTACACTTGGATTAGATCCCAACACCCTCATTATTCATATCATAGTATAGAACCACTAAACCAAACATAAATGATATAATCCAATCCATATTATAGACATCCATTTTTTATCATGGGAAGGGTCATGAATGGTTGCCTATGATTTGAAGTAGAATAGGGTGTCGAAACATTAAGCCGCTCATAGTACTCTTCTGTGTAGTTAGTTAGAGGTCATTATCGCATGTAGGTTTTTAGGTTGGATTGAGTCGGTTCTTTTTGCATTTAGTTTTTAGAGAGTCTAGGAATGTCCCTGTAAAATTTCATAGCATTCCGAGCTAAGCTTGATATGAAATAAGGCATTTTGTGACTTGAAAGACAACGTTGCCCTTTGGATCATAAAAGCTCTGAATGACTGTCGGTCTTGTCTCGAATGGCCTCGAGGCTTTAGCATGGATATTTAGGGTGTGTTTGGTAGCTAAGTTGATCAGTGGTAAAGTCCATAGAGCCTTTGGGCTCATGATTGGCTCTTAAGGCCCAAATGGCCCTTTCAAGCTCAGATTGGGGTTTCAACCGAGAATAACCGGGATTCGATCTTTTCATCAAATCAAAGCCTTCAAAAGCACTAAAAACCTTCCTTAAATGTCTTTCAAAACTTTTTTTGAGAAGTGGAAACGATCTCGAGAGAAATCGGTTAGCAGATTTCAAAAACCCTAAGTGGGCTTAACAGCCCAAAATAGCTAATCGCTCGAATTTCACCTAAAAAATTTGACTGAGGTCAATGAATTTTCACTTCAAATACTTCTCAAAACATGGAGAATAGAATCACTGTGGACCAGCCACGTGACGGGGTTTTATGAGGAGGATCCACATCATCACCGGGCAATGTGATTAGGGGGGTTTAGAAAACAAACAAAACAAAGGAGTCGCCACCTTATTTTTAAGGAATAAGGAAACCATGAAAATGTTTTATTTTTAAAATCAAAACAAAACAAACTCCATTTTCAATGAAAGGACAGTCTACAAACCAGAGATGGATCCGGGGGCTAGGTTACGACGTGGGAAGGTTCCAAGCTTTCACTTGTAGGCACCCACCTCGCCCTAATTAAAGGACTTCTAATTTATTTGGGCTATTTAAATTTCTTATTACAAACAATCCTATATAATCTAAATCAACCAATAAAGTAGTGATATAAATGCATTATCTATATTAGTTATATTAATAATAAAAAATATATACAAACAAACCCTAAAAACCTAGAATACCCTATGGGCATCCTAGGGCGGACTTGAGCCCTATTAGCACCTACGTAACTTACTAGTATCACCTAGCAAGTATCAAAGTCCACGTAGTTCGACTACCCTAGGACTCTCCTATTGTAATCGATCACATCATCAAAGGTATTCAACCTAATTCAAGACTCTAGCTTCGAGAGTTTTTTTATCCGTTTAAAATCATTTATTTGAAATCATTTCAAATTAAAAGACTTTAATAAAATCCAAATATTCTAAATAATTCTCATCTTTAGAATTCAATTCCAATTGAAAATCTTTTTCAAAGATATTTCAAGAAAACAAATCATATCGGGAGGAATTTCATTCCAAGGCAAAAATCTTAAAACATTTCAAATTCTTTTGAAAATCATTTAATATTCAAGTCTCTCATAAAATCATGTTTATTTCATAAACATTATATCAAAATCATTTTTAGAAAATCTCTCGAAGATAGACACTTAAATCAATCAAAACACTCAAATCTGATAGCAGTCTTTACAACAAAGGACAGTCCTAGAAAAGGTCAAGTGACCTTCCTAATCTTAGGGTCTCTAACTAACCCTAAAGTTATTCTAAAGTCCTAAAAATACTAATGCAATGCATGCTGAAATTTAAACAAATAAGCATATAATCAATTCTAACAATGCATGTAAATGCTCTTAAATGCACACTAATTAAGCTATGTGAACCTAAGCATATTTCTAAGTTGGATTTGGCCATAAAATGATTTTTAGAAGTGATTTAAGGACATAAACAAATCTGGACAGATTTGAGTATTAACCTTAAACCACTCTAAAAACCATGAAAATAAAGAATAAAAATGGTGAAAATGACCTAGCATGCTTTCTACATGAATATACTATGAACATACTATAAAAATCATGCAAAATATGGCTTAAAAATGTTAATTAAACCACTTTAAAACATGTATTCAAATTTGGACAGATTTAAATACATATTTAAAGTAGCTTAAAAATCATCTTTAATCCATAAAAAATATCAAATAAACACCCTAGCATACAATCTATCATGCTTGACTAAATTACCATGCAAAAACGTATCAAAAACTATATAAAAATATGCTTAAACAATTAATTTAAACACAAGGGGAGGATCTTACCTTCGCACGCTCCCTCGTACACATTTTATATATTCAAACCAACAAATCCAAGTCAAGTGCTCAAATAATCATAAAAACATAAAAAATAAAGACTCAATACTCACCACATATCAAAATAATATACTAATATACTCATGTTATCATTAAAATCATCAATCAAACATCGAGAGATTCAAATAACAATATGAATACGTCAATATTTATTCTAACATGCTTGTACATAAAATAACAACAAATCTAACCCTACTCATGCATACTTACATAAAATCACAACAAGGCTAACTAATCATAAACATGCATACTAACATAAATCACAACTAAGCTAAACAACCCTAACATGCATATTCACATAAAATAATCACTAAGCTAAACAACCCTAAACATGCATTCTAACATAAAATCATAACTAAGTTACACTAATCATACACATAACCCTAATCACATAAAATCATATAAAATCAAAATAAAAGTATCCTAACTATAACTACTCATATAACATCATACAAATAACTATTCTAAACATACATGCTCATAATAAATAACTAACCTAAACACATTAACTCACACAAAATCATAACTAAGTTAACCCTAACATGCATACTAATACATAATCAAAATCAAACCAACCCTAATCATAATGAACATGTTATTACCCTATATTAAAACTACATCCTATTCTAATCATGCATATATATTAAATCAAATAACAAAACAATTAAACTCAAACTAATCATAGCATTATTCATGAACAAATAAGAACATATCATCCAATAATAGGACGATTACCTCTCTCTCTTCTCCTCGATTAATCTCTTTCAAGCTCCAAGCTTATGGCTCTTCTTCTCTTTCTTCCACACCTTAGTTCTCTCCTCCAATGGTGAAGAACCAGATCTGTAGCCTCCTCTTTAACCCTAGAATTCTCTATTTCTTTTGTGAACCTCTCTCTCTCTAACTCTATAGTAGTGTATTTATAGAGTTAGGGTTTTAATCATTGAATAGTGGAGATTAATCCATCTAAAAACAATCCTAGGGCTTAGAATGAGTCTCCATAGGGTTTGAAAGCTGAAACCCTTCGAATTCATCCCAAAAAATCAAATCAAATCGGCCAAAATAGGTGAAATCTTCCAAAAAAGAAAAATGAGGTCGACCATCCTGGTGACCATCCTAGCCTGGACAGCTGGCCGTCCTGGGCTGGACGGTTGGCCGTCCTGGCTAGGACGGTCACCGTAGTGACTTCCCAAATTTTGTCCCATTTTCAATGGGATTTCATATTTTGGCTATATTTTGGTCAAATCTCTTTCAAATTCGATGGTTCAGGGCTCAAAACGACCGTGTTTTGATCCTTCACATTTTTAGAAAGTTTTTGGGTTAAAAATACTTGACCATGGTCAAGGGTTTTAGCAAAAAGCTAGCCAATTGACCCGGTTATGCCAAAATTGGTTATATGACCTTTCTTTGTTTTGTAAAATTGATCAATTAGGCTTGAACTACTTCTAAAAACATGGTTTTAATATGAAATTGGTACTTGAAAACATGTTTTGAAAGTCTTTTATTTTGGTGAAAATGACCAATTCACGGTCGATTTGAACAAAACCCTAATTCAGCTCATTCTTACCCGTGGGATCGATTTTGGGCGAATCTATCCCAACCATTCAAAGGTTCAATTGGCACTCCAAATACACTCCACACATCCATATAAATTTAATGAAACAATCCGTTTCGAATTCGGAGGTCATTCGGAAATTATACGAGAAAAATGACGAAAATGCCCTTCAAGTCGCAAAAACCCTAATTACCTATCGAGCTCTCATCAGAATGCCATGAAAATTTACAGGGATGTTTTCTAAAACACTTCAAAAGTCAAATGTAATACAAATGGGTTGATTCCAATCCAAATGTACACATGAAATAATGAATTGTCATTTTCCTCAGAAAAGGGCAATTTAGGTAATTTGGTCTTTACAAGGCCAATTCCTCACCAAATAATCCACTCTTCGAGTTGATCATTTATAAAAGTATATGATAGAAATAATTGGTAAAAATGGGGTGTCCACAGA
>JAESVK010051312.1:0-11367 GCA_017140935.1 Hamamelis virginiana | reverse complement strand
TACTGAATCTTCCTATTGGATTAGTATTTTGAATTAGAATCCTGACTGTGATAGTAGCCATTTTTTGCTAGAATCCTGACTATGATAGTAGCCTCGCTGCAGCAGCTGGTGCGGGTGAGTGAAGGGAGAGGGGAGAGAGAAGAAGAAGAGAGAAGAAGGTCGCTGCTGGCTGCTGGTGCGAGTAAGAGAAAGGAGAGAAGAGAGAGAGAGAAGAACAAGAGAGAGAGAAGAAGGTGGCTGCTGGTTGCTGGTGTGAGTGAGAGAAGGGAGAGGAGAGAGAAGAAAGAGATAGAAACGCCTGCAAAGGAGTTTGGGGAGCATGAGGCCTGCAAAGGGACATTGGGGAGCGTGATTGGCTGCAACGATCTCAGCCATTGATTTGATCTAACGGCTGAAAATAGTTGGCTGGACATAGAATATACACGGCCCGCCTTAGCATAGAAAAACTGTATATCATATACATAAGTAATTAATTTAGAATGACAGTCATATAGTTATGATAATTCATATATCAAATGAGCTGAAAAACTAAACTATATATATACAGTATATACAGTCTAACAAAATATTTGGTGTACTTAGTGTAGAAATATATATTCACTGCTTTATAATATGGGACAAAAATCCGGCAGAGTTTTGCTTGTGATTGCAATATTTACTAAACTTTAAGTTGTGTACATAATACTTTATAACACTTTGAGTATAATGTTTTCTTATTAATTAATCAATAGTTCAAGATTCTATGAAATGAAAGAAAAATATTCAAATCCAATTAAGTCTCTGTCCAACTCCAACCCCAAAAAATTACATAAATTATAGCGGTCTCAACCTAACATGAACCAACACATTTACTTTAATTACACTTTTACACAATTTGAAGAAATATATAGAGAAATGAAATGTTATATACCATGGTAGCAAAAGAAATTAAATCCACTTGGGTTGCATTGAGTGTGAATGTATATTTGTACAACTCTGTCACCAAACTAACCCACATAAAAACCACTCATTCATGAATATCTGCAATAATTAACATGTTTTGGTAAGATAGAAATAAGCTAGGAAAAAAAATGCCACATATGTTTCCAACTATTAGATAAATCAAATTTATTACCTCAATAGCATAGAGATGCAGTTACCAGGGACGCACCGAATTTGCATAGTTATACCCCAAAAGCAAATAATTGTGCCTATTAAGACATAGTTGAAATTTTAAGAATACTATTTCTTGATAGAAAAACAAGATTCAATTACCAATTTTTAACTTAGTGTTCAATTGACAAATATAAACAATATAAAGCAATCGCACAAAGAACACCAGTTTTACGAGGAAAACCCTAACGGGTAAAAAACATCGGCAACACTAGAAATCACTATGAATATACCAAGTACAAAAAGTATGATACTACTCACAGAACCGACGCTTGAGTCCACAAGCCCAAGTAGAATCCCTATCTTAAACGAACAACCAACGAGTCCACGCTAGTCTTCATAGTATTTCCACGCTAGTCTTCACAGTATTCCCATGAACTAAGTCCACAGTTCTAGTTCCACACAAAGAGTCCACGATGCCAACGGAGATCCACCATCACAATTCGAATCCACGAATCTAATAGACAAAGCAAGTATGAAGTTAATTCGATCAAACGATCATGTTCTATGCATCAGTACTAAGACTAAGATCCAATATGTAAAGGATGCATAGAAAAATAAAGGATGCTAGGGTTTCAATGAAAATCAATATGATTTCTTAGCTCTGTATGTAAACCCTACGAAATTTTCCTTAAAAATGTTCTGAGAAACATGTCTAAGTGTTTCACCTTGAATAGAACTGAAAAGGTACTAAAAACACTGAAGTATGCAAAACCTACAAACTGGATCGATCCTACTTATTAGGTTGGATCGATCCAAACCTCACTACATTCAGGATCGATCCGGACCAAAAGCTTGGATCGATCCAATTCTGCAGTCAAGAAATAGGATCGATCCTACACAAAAAGCTGGATCGATCCTAAGTATGCAATTTCCAAAAAACAATTATTTTTTACAGAATTTGGACCTAAAAGCATACAAGGACCATTCCTAAGTTCATTGGGCAACTTAAACCACCTATGCTCAATAAATCAACCTAGGTTCTAAGTTAAACTTACCTTCCTAGGAATTAAACCTCATTTGAATGCGATTTGAGCTTGAGATATGAGACTTTGACGATTGATTCGATATTCTCATGCTTGATGCTGTAACTTGAGCTTCTAAGGATTATAGACTTGAGACCAATCACATACTCAGACTTTCGACATCCGAATTATTCAACACTAAAACATGGTAAACTTGACAATAATAAACAACGTTGAATTATGTATAAAAACAATATACTAGCTAGTATACTAATTCTAGGTAATACACGAGTAAGTTATAGATCGGAGTACCATAAACATGCAGCCACCAGGGACGCATCGAATCTCTAAAATTTTGTCCTCCTATCTCCCATCCCAAATAAGGCTCAAGCAATCTTAAAATAATACTACAAATTGTTCAAAAAGAATTCCATAATGAAATATATACAAAAATATACTATTAACATTATAATGACATCCAAGAATATGTGAGTGAGTAATATATCGGGGTATCAGTCATAAAGCCACAAGGGTTGCACCGAATCTTTAAAGTCATGTCCTTTTAATATGGTCTTAAACATAAACCACCTCCATATTCATATACATCCTAAAAGAAGTATGCTTTATAACATGCAATGGTAAAATCAATCTATACCATAACTATTATTGAAAAAAAGTATGCATATTTAGACAAAAATCGGGCAGAGTTTCGTCTATAACTGCAATATTCCCCAATATTTAACCTTTGCACATATGAGTATACAACACTTATAATATATGCCAAACTCATTAACCAAAATCAAAATCCAATAATCAAACCCAAGTGGGTCTCCGTCCACCTCCAACCCCAAAAACTACATTTAGACACAATATACGACAAGTGATTTTCAACCAACCAAATTCAAAGTGGGTTTCATGTGCTTGGAGATATAATTCATTATTTCGACTCGGACATCGTCAATCTCCTCAGTTGTATAACTTTCAATGCTATCGATCTATATATGTACATGGAAAAAATGCATTGAATTATATAAGGAATAATGCGAATCATTACTATCTTATTTGAAATATACATGCTAAATTACCTTATGACAATCATTAACACTTTTTAACTCAACAATGTCCTTCATGTATTTGAGAACATAATATCCACATTCCTTGTTGCTTGGTTGTCTCGGGCACTACATACACATCATAATATCAAAATTAATATAAGATACTTGAATGACATGTATAAACTTGATTTTATATCTATCTCTTACTTACCATAACTTCTTTAAATGTTGGCAATGCTATTGTGGACCTGAGCTTGCTATTATAATTTAATTGCTTGAATGCACTGTAAATAAAAAAACGTTAATATTGAGTAGTTAATGTAATTATTATACTTTATTACTTTCAAAGAGGAAATTACACTATATTTACTTTTATTCTCACTTTTCAAGAACTTCTTTAATTGAGCCGACCATTCTATTGCCTAGGGGATCAAAATAAAATGCATGCCTTTTCCATGGCTCAATAACACATAAATCCAATGTAACCTGTAAAAGCAAATGAAGATCCATTCTAAGATATAAGTCATTCTTAAAACTTTAAAATACACATATAACTTCATTTAGTCCTCGTAAAGAAGCTATAAATTAAAATTGCAAATACTTACCCAATGTTAAATAGATAAAAAAAAGTTCATATCCGGATTCGATGTCACCAAACAATCATATAAATCCATTGAATTGACTTTAGAAGGATATCCAGCTACACCAGATGGGGGAGCAAATGCAAACCTATCTTCTAATCCACGCTCCATTAAATTCATATAAAGGGCACTAAATAAAAACAATATAAATAAGTACACATTAACAAATTTTTGCAATTAGATATTGAAGTAAAATGTTATATTACTCACCCCATGTACACCCTCAACATCGAGTTCTATATCTTCTTAAATTCAATTATGTCTATTAAATCTGATAAAACAACATGAGTCTCTATCAAGGGAATATAATAGAGATCGATGTTACGAAATACGCCTCCATGTATTCCTATCGTAAGTGCTCTGTTTTTTAAATCTTTTGTTGCATTGTGAACGAATGATTAAAATGCTGTAATGGCAAGCTTTTGCTCTTGTGCTCTTGGTTTTTGTGGAGAATGTACCTTAAAAACAAATATATATATATATATATATATATATATATATATATATATATAGACACACACACAAACTTGATCCATTAAGGCCTGGACATTAAATTAATTTGGGGTCCACTTACCATTTCTCATACAGCCAATGGTATTTTGAAAAAACAGCCGTTGGATTAGATAATCTTCTTATGTATGTTATGCCTGTCAAAAATTACAGTATCCAACAATCGGTTTTCAAAATACAATCCGTGAAACACTCTAACAGTATTTACCATTGAATGTTGTAACAACTATTTAATAGTCTGTATCTTGAAAACCGACCGTTGGATCACTGTGATTTTTGGCAAACATGACATACATTAGAAGATTATCTAAGCCAACGGTCGGTTTTTCAAAATACCAATCCCAGTGAAAAGTGGACCTTAAATTAAGCTTAAATTACATGGGATCGATCTATCTATCTATCTATCTATATCTATTTGTTTTTAAGGTACATTCTCCACAAAAAACAAGAGCACAAGAGCAAAAGCTTGCCATTACAGCATTTCAAGCATTCGTTCACAATGCAACAAATGATTTCAAAAACAGAGCACTTACGATAGGAATACATGGAGTCGTATTTCGTAAAATCGATCTCTCTTATATTCCCTTGATAGACACTCATGTTGTTTTATCATATTTAATGGACATAATTGAATTTAAGAAGATAGGGAACTCAATGCTGAGGGTATACATGGGGTGAGTCATATAACATTTTACTTCAATATCTAATTGCAAAAATTTGTTTATGTGCACTTATTTATATTGTTTTTATTTAGTGCTATTTATATGAATTTAATGGAGCGTAGATTAGAATATAGGTTTGCATTTGCTCCCCCATCCGGTGTAGCTGGAAATCTTTTTGAAGTCAATTCAATGAATTTATACGATCGTTTGGTGACATCGAATCCGGATATGAACTTTTTTTATCCATTTAACATTGGGTTAGTACTTGCAATTTTAATTTATAGCTTGTTTAAGAGGACTAAATGAAGGTATATGTGTATTTTAAAGTTTTAAGAATGACTTATATCTTAGAATGGATCTTCATTTGCTTTTACAGGTTACATTGGATCTATGTGTTATTGGCCCATGGAAAACTCATGAATTTTATTTTGATCCCCTAGGCAATAGAATGGCTGGCTCAATTAAAGAAATTCTTGAAAAGTGAGAATAAACGGAAATATAGTGTAATTTCCTCTTGGAAAGAAATAAAGTATAATAATTATATTAACTATTCAATATTAAAGTTTTTTATTTGCAGTGCATTCAAGCAATTAAATTATAATCACAAGCTTAGGTCCACAATAGCATTGCCAACATTTAAAGAAGTTATGGTAAGTAAAAGATATATATAAAATCAAGTTTATACATGTTATTCAAGTATCTTATATTAATTTTGATATTATGGTGTGTATGTAGTGCCCGAGACAACCAAGCAACAAGGAATGTGGATATTATGTGCTCAAATACATGAAGGACATTGTTGAATTAAGAAGTGTTAATGATTGTCATAAGGTAATTTAGCATGTATATTTCAAATAAGATAGTAATAATTCGCATTATTCCTTATATAATTCAATGCATTTTTTCCATGTACATATATAGATCGATAGCATTGAAAGTTATACAACTGAGGAGATTGACGATGTCCGAGTCGAAATAATGAATTATATCTCCAAGCACATGATCCACATGAAACGCACTTTGAATTTGGTTGGCTGAAAATCACTTGTCGTATCTTGTGTCTAAATGTAGTTTTTAGGGTTGGAGGTGGACGGAGACCCACTTGGATTTGATTATTGGATTTTGATTTTGGTTAATGAGTTTGGCATATATTACAAGTGTTGTATACTCATATGTGCGAAGGTTAAATATTGGGGAATATTGCAGCTATAGAGGAAACTCTACTGGATTTTTGTCTAAATATGCATACTTTTTTTCAATAATAGTTATGGTATAGATTGATTTCACCATTGCATGTTATAAAACATATTTCTTTTAAGATGTATATGAATATGGAGGTGGTTTATGTTGAAGACTATATTAGGAGGACACAACTTTAAAGATTCGATGCAACCCTGGTAGCTTTATGACTATGATACCCTGGTATATAACTCACTCACATATTCTTGGATGTCATTATAATGTTAATAGTATATTTTTGTCTATATTTCATTATGAAATTCTTTTTGAACAATTTGCGGTATTATTTTCAGATTGCTTGAGCCTTATTTGGGATGGGAGATGGGAGCACACAACTTTAGAGATTCGATGCATCCCTAGTGGATGCATGTTTTTGCTTGTTTATTATATATATATATATATACTTCGAATTCAATTTGAAGGTAGGTTTAGTCATATTGACATAGTATTCATAATGATATGCGACTTCGGCCATGATACGAATGATCCAAGAGCTGCTTCGAGAGTGGCCGCATCCTGAATAGGGAATAAGAGATGTAGACTGCTATATCCTGGCTTTTCCAATCCAACAACAGAGACAAGTGTATTGCCTTCACCCATTACAACACCATGCAGTATTTGTCCATCGTGCAAATTCCCCCTCGCAACAAGTAGACAAGATTTTTCATCCTAAGTTCATGTAGATGAATGTTTTCATCCTCGGTCTGGCAATCCCACCTCCACCTCTTTCCTATTTCCCAATGTTATATCGACCTACAATGAATATGTATAAACATATTAAACGCATTATTGAAAAATTATGCGTAAATATGTAAAAACACTAGATAATATGAGAATCAACATCATCGGTGACGGTGGCCCATGTGATAGAAACTCAATTTCTGGTGATCTCAGATTAGGTGTTGGTGCAGTATATTTGGCACTATTGGAACTGTTTATCTCTGATGCATTCAGCTGTGCTGTGACAAATTTTGGAACATTGCCTCCGAGTCTTTGAAGTTCACTTGCAAGTATCCTCATAAACTACTACATTTCAAGAAATCTATCATCTGTAGGAGCAGAGGTACGTCTTGGTGCCTTGAAATATACGCTAGGTTGACATCCATCCCAAGACCTCATACATGTCCACAATGTTCAGACGTGCCCAACTCTTGTGTGAACACATCATTGCTCCCATTCACTTCCAATGTCGCTTCTTGAACCTGATGAGCTACCTCATCCTGCAATAGTAAATCTTTATGTGGAAGTATTTATATATGGTACAATTAAACAACATCAATATCAAAAGGTGAAACTTACATTTTTATTAGCTTGTTCCCTTACTAACTCATTTAAGTATTCTCCATCTTTACAACGCCCCTCCTTCCATAACTCATAACGCGGGATTGGATCAGATGAGCCTCTCTTTGCTTGCTATTTTAAAAATATTAGTGCATTTAAGTTGAGCCTATATTTACTTGTTATTTATTTTTAAAACTCATTTAAATACACACTCACCAACTCTTCCTCTAATCTAGCATATCCCTTTGTCAACATTCTATGAAGGTATTTATTATTCTTTTGTGTATCTTGTGCTTTCTTACGAATAACCTACAAAGAATGAGTTTATAATATAGTAATTTCATATAAAAAGGTAAGAAAAAATATATAATAGCATTTGAACTTTTGATAAAGATGTTCATAAAAGTATACCTCCCAATCAGGACTAGTTTGCTCCATAACAAAGTTTGTCCACTGTTTCGCTGTGATTGTAGTATATTTAGGTGGTGGCTTAGCTATCTTATGCAAAGAATTCAAGTTGGGCAAAATAATTAAATCTTGTGTACATGGCATTCTTCCATGCATGTAACCGATTGGTCACCCGTATTAACATAGTTTCCTGCCAGTTTTGTGTCTTCTCACAGTAAAAACTCTCCTATAATAGAAATAACAGAAAATTAAAAAAAAAAATCACCATAATGCAAACCTATATCCTCCATCCACCTAGACGTATGACACGTCGAATATTCAGTTGCATCTACGTACTCCTTTCGATAAAGAATGCAATCGTTAGGACATGCATGTATTTTCTCGTACTCTAATCTCAATGCACTCAAAGTCTTTTTCGCATCGATTGTAGACAAGGGCAACTCTTTTTTTTACAATAACGTCATGTCACCCAGTAGTGTCAGCAACTCTTAAAACCTATGTTACACGGACTCTTCACTTCACCTTGAAGTACCTGCACCCGATCCTTGGACAAAGATAAGGATACTCTTCCCGGATACTCCAAAATAGTGGAAAATCTTGAGAAAATAGACGAATCTGACACTTGGACACGTACCCGCACCCGACACTTGTACCCGAGTCCATGTAACATAGCTTAAAACCCATTACTAACCTTCACCATGTAGAGCTTGGCAATTGCCGATATCTTTGTAAACTTCGTGCATCTAGGGTATAACGATTTCTCAGCATCCTCAAGTAATTTCTAAACGCATGAGGATCACGTGCAGTCCTCCTGTGCAGCTTAAACCATTTATATTGTGGTAGTTACATCTACGGTTGGAAATGATTCAAACAGATAATGATCATCATCATCAACAACTCCACGGGCCGTTGCACTAGTAGGCAACTCCTCCCCATGCCATATCCATGTGTTGTACCTTTGATCGAAACCATTTATGAATAAATGATCCCTTACATCTTCAGTAGGTAAACACTTACGATTAACACATAATGTACAGGGACATCGTATGACATTCATGCCTTTCGCATGCAGTATTGCAAATCTCAAAAAGTCTTCAACCCCGTCATCATATTTTCATGTTCTCCTATCCATAGATTTCCAAGATTTATCCATTTTGCGTTGTATTGCAATATCCTAAAATCCAACACATATAAAGGCATGGATATCCAAGATTTATCCATTTTGGGTTGTATTGAATATCCTAAAATCCAACACATATAAAGAACCTATAAGTCATTTCGTAATTAAGTAGGTTTTTTAGCATGTATGTTCGTAAAAAGCTTACGTTAACTATAAAAAGAACCCAAGTTATTCTACTATTACAAAACAAAGAAGTAAACATTATATAAAGGGAATAAACTCCTATATATTTCTTTCACTCTTTGTTGATATATGTCGGTGTATGATATTTATTTATTTAAATTCAAACCAATAAAATTAGAAACTAAATATTCTAAACCAAAATTGATTAAAGATAATAACCGCATTATCAAATAATTTCACATACATCATATATTCATGCTAACATTCTACTTCTATTTAGATTTTTACTAAATGCATTTCATTATTTATCAAATAATTTCATGTCCATCGCACGTGGGCAGTAACTAGTATATATATAGTTACCTTTGATGAAGGCAAAACTGTAATGACCTTCGTCGAAGAAACTTTTGCCATGTACCTACTCCTCCCAAAATATCTACTTTTCCCCTCTTTTTTTAGGGTTGTTGGATTAACATGTAATTAATGCACAGTCGGGTCTTTTTAAAAATATCATTTAGCTGTTTTCTCAAAATCCATCTGTCGGATCTACATGATTTTTTGCATGCTTAATGTGTATACGTGGAATATCTAATCCAACGGTCAGATTCTCAAATACTTTTCCCATACTAGAGGTTTTACAAAGAATGAGTAAGAACCTTAAGTAACTAGCTAGGTTATAAATCACGATGATCCAACGGTTGATTTATTTTTTTTTTTAAAAATCATAATGGAAAACTGTATTTTCCATTAGAAACTAAGTTAGGAAAATTTTTAAAGTACAGTCAAACTTTTTATTGGAATTATTGTATTTTAAGTTTTTAGTGTTACCAAATTTGAAAAAAATTAATAAATTAAAGCATATATATTGATAATAATCAATTCAAAATGGAATATAATTTAATGCAAATTGGATTAATCCAATTCAGATATTTAATCTAATAATTATAATATCTTTAATAAAAATATAAAATATATTGATTTATAAAAATAAATAGAGTATGTGCACTGGATTTAGTGTCTTTGGATCTGGAAAACATGAACGTTGTCTGTCTCTACACAAATGGCAAAGCTTTTTATCAAAATTGATGCAAGGAAAGTCACATGCTCAGATCCATGCATGCATTACAATATAGATAAAAACCCAAACAGGCCCTAAGGTAAGAAAGGTTCCACCCAAAAAAAGACAAGATGTGTTCATTAAAATATATATGGGGGATTAAAATATTCATCAAGTTTACTCCATACATGAAGAGAGCATAATAAACAAACAAGTAGATAAAATATCAGGCAAGGATTGAAGAGAACATACCAGATACGCAAGACAGCAGCGACGTCAACACAAGACAGCAGAGGTCACAAAAAGCAAGTATAAAGAGTTTCCTAGTCTCTTAAGAAGATTCCTTAAAAACAGTTCTTAAAAGGAAATAATCCCGAAAAAGAATAGTCTAAAGTGGTTCCTAAACCAAAATTATGAAGCATAATTTAGTTCCACTCTGAACACCATAATTAAATATCAAAAAATTTAAGTTAGCTAGTGCTCAGAATTATTGCTACCGTGCAGGTGTTAACCAGGTTTAACTAGCAGGACAAAAAAAATATAGAAAAATTTAAGCGAATGTAGAGAAAACAAAACACAAGCGTTTTATGGGGTTCACCCAATAATTGGATGTGTCTATGGGGGAAGACAAACATCAAGCTTCATGTGCAATAAACATTACAACATGAATTATAACCAACAAACAACAAAAATACCTAAAGCCAAAACTCGAGCAGAACCCAAAACTCAAAAATCCAAAAGACAAACAACTCTTAGTTTTGACTACAATGAAATTCAACACTTGATGCTCATTTATAAAGTTGAAAACCAATGTCCTAGTAGGTCAAGGATACTAATTTCAATTTCTACGTTTAAACTCCTCGTGGATTAAAGTGTTCAAAAATCCATATAAATAAATTCATAAGCCCAGTGGATAGATTATTAATTTCTCTTTGAAAGAGTTTGCCAGTTCAGATTATTAATTCTTCTTTGACAATAATGCAAAAGTTAGTTATTCTCTTAATTTGATTGATCTGATCTACACAGAAGTATCCAGCAAAATTAAAGGAAGAACAAACCTAATTTGTTTTGGTGGGTGAAGAGGAGGTAGACCA
>JAESVK010051289.1:506-10616 GCA_017140935.1 Hamamelis virginiana | reverse complement strand
CCCAAAGGGTCACACACAATAGAGAGTAAGTGAGTTCCTTAAGCTTGAGAGAGGGGAATCCTATCATGGCGTTTGTTTGACTTTAATAATTAAACGTTAATTGATTAAAAGTCAATACTAACCGAGAATAGGATTACTCTATTCGAGGATATTTGGTCATGCTAGCACTAGTAACCAAACACCCCCCAAAGAGGAGAAAGTCTATAAATATGAGTGTTTCACACACTCTAGGTTAAGAGAAACCCCATAGCCGAAATTCTCTCTCCTCTCCCTCTCCATTCTTGCTTGCCACAAAGGGTTGTGGAAGACAAGGAAGGCTTTCGGAGTCTTGCTCTCGTGTGGATACACTTTGGAGGTTTCATACTTTTGAAACTCGAAGGATTCCTACACCGAAGAACACAATTAAGTGAGTTTTTATTTGCTTTGATCAACTGTTTGTTTTTATATACATGATCCTTATGCTTGAATCGATTCATATTGGTTTTGTGAACATGGATGTTTTTATTAAACGAAAAAGTTTTGTTTTTACCCTCTTCCGCTGCGCATCCATGTCTGTGGTTTTCACAGAACCTTTCAGTTCAAACACCTTGGAAGACTGATTTTGAGCCCTTGGATCATTCCTAAGGGATTCAAACTCAGCCATTGATCAAACCCAGGTCTCCCTATAAATAGAGGGCCTTGAAATCAGTTTCAACACACAGAATAAGCTTTAGAGAGCTAGCTTGGAGAGTAGAGGCTTGAGCAATTGCACAAGCTTCCCCCATAGCACTCTAGCTTAAGTTTTAAAGTCCTTGAGGTCCTTGGAGTCCTTGGAGCTTGAGGAGAAGGCTTGGAGCAAGAGGGAAGGAAGCAAAAAGGTTAGTAGAGTTTTATAGTTTGTTTAAAGTTTTGTATTTCTTCTTTTCTTCTTTTTCTTATTCTTCTTCTTCTTCTTCTTCTTCTTCTTTTTCTTTTGTGATTATGCTAGAATAGGTTTTTATTTCTTTGGTATGCATAAGATTTAGTTCATTGTTAGTATGCATGATAGGTTAATAGGGATTAGTTATTTCTTTTTCTTAATGCATGATAGGAATTAGTTTATACTATGTATGCATATCTCTCCCTTTTTCTTCCATTCTTCTTTGATAATGCCACGTTAGGATTAGATATTTGGGATTTATTTCATGTCTAGAACATATGCTAGGAAGTTAGGATTATACATGTTATTTTTTAGTTAGGATATTAGTTCATCTCTTTGAGTCATTTTGCATATTGTTACCATATTAGGGATGCATGTTAATAGTTTAGGTTTATGTCATTACTTTGATCATGTCTTGTTTGGAATACCATATGAATTGTGATCGAGGGAGCAAGCTAAGGTAAGTCTCTTCCCTTATGTTAAAAAATTGGTTTTTTCAAATATAATGCAGGATTGTTGTGGCATATTATACTAGGTTGCATATTAGGTCATTTACACTCCTTTTATTCCTTTATTTTATGGGTTTTAAACCCACTTTTTGATTACTTTCAAATCTGTCCATGGATTTAAAGTGACGTTAAAGTGGATTAAAACTCACTTTTTTAGGTCCAAACTAACTTAGAAACATGCCTAGGTTCCCATAGTTAATTTAGATTGCATTTAGGTCATTTTCATGCATTGTTTACTTACTTGATTGCATTTTCTACCCATTTTCCAGAATTTTCCAGCATGCATATTTTAGACTAACCTAGGATTAGCTAGAAACCTTAGGATTAGGGGGGTCATTTGACCCCACTTAGGACTCTTCTTTGTTGTAAGAATTACAATAAGAATAGAGTTCTATTTTACCTAGGAATCTACTTCGAGAACAATTCTAAAAAGTGATTTTGAAAGAATTCAAAATGGACTTAAATTACATCTCTCATAACAAGTGTTTTGATCAAACTCCAACTCTCGAAGCTAGAGTCCAAGATAAGATAGAATCTCTACAATTATGTGGTTTATTACAATTGGAGAATCCTAGGGTAATCGAACTACATGGACTTTGATCTTTGTCAAGCAATTGATAAGGTACGTAGGCAGTCAATAGGACGCAAGTCCAATCTTAGGTTGACTCTTGTCTCCTAAGATCATTAGGTTTCTTTGGTTCTTTCTTTTATTATTTATTATTATTATCTAGCATTATATACTACTTTCTTGGTTGATTAGATATGCAAGGATTATCATGATAAGATTTTGAATAAGCCCAATAGTAATTAGGAGACCTTTAATTAGGGCGAAGTGGATGCCTACAAGGAGTTCCTTGGAACCTTCCCACTTCGTAACCTAGCCCCCGAATCCAACTTTGATTCAAAAGACCATGCTTTTCCAAAATATGGGATCAATGTTTTATTAAAAATAAAATTCTTTTCGTGGTTTCCTTGTTCCCTAAAAATAAGGTGGCGACTCCCAGTTTTTCACAAACTCTCATCCTTTTTCAAAAATTCCAATCTTGAGTGGATAATAGAGAATGATAAATGTGGATAATAGAGAAGGATAAATCGAGATGGATAAACATCATCCACAATCCATTCAAGAAAACACCCCTAAAGTGAATGAGAGGCCTCCCGATCAGGTTGGCTGGTTCACAGACTGGCGACTCCACTGGGGATGTCGAGGGCTAAACTCCAATTAATTATTTTTGGACTTTTCAATTTCTTAATTTAATAAAATCAACCACTAGCATTTGCATGATTGTTTGACTTTGAATTCTGCATTGTGTGCGCATTGACTCTGCATGTTTAGGACGTTGTATGCTAAAGCCAACGATGAGCCTAGCCCTAGGCTCGGTTTCTTTGACTCTAGGGTTCCATGTATGCGAAAGCCATCACTCTTCTTGCCATGTACCCTCGGGTATATTAAATGGACCAATCACGTACTGTTGGACCCACGCGGCATTCCTGATGTCACATGTGGTTAGGTATATTGATTGGATCAAGCGAGTAAGGGACACTTAGCCTACCCTTTGCATTAGTCCATATAAACTGTCTCTGTAGGACACATATCCTACGTCACTTTTTAGCACACTATTGTAATGTTATGCTGCCGGATTAACCCCCCGATTTTGTCTGAGCCATGATCGTAAAGTGTGTAAAACCACTAGAACCTGGGATTGTAGGTCTAGACCTTATGAAATGCCCTAAACTCTTAAGGGAAGTGTCTCCAAAGAGTTAAGATACTTGATGAAGGCTTAGTACCCTACATATCCTTGGACTTAGGCCCGTGGTAGTGTTATGCTGTCCAAATAGTGATGTCCGTTTATAGGCCTTAGGTGAGTTTGAAATGTGGGCTTTAGGCCCATACTCTTTGGATGGAAGGTATAGGCTTGCAATAAGATTGGGATGTGAGTTTAGGAGTTTTTGATGAGATTCTTGCCGGGGCTTTAGGCCCATCTTCATAGGATAGAATGTGAGAGTGTTTAAGGTGAGATTGGTGTGTGGGCTTTCAGCCTATGGTTTTAGACCGTTTGTCCATTTAGGGGCCTTGTAAATTGAAAGCGAGATTTGTGTGGGCTTTAGGTCCATGGTCTAGAGTAGGATCCTTAGGTCTACACCTTCGATGAATACTCTTAACCCATAAGGAAAATGTCCTAAAGGTTGGGGTATCTGCCAAAGGTATAGTCCTTATCACTTCTTTGTTCCTGGGCCTAAGCCCATTGTAGTATTTTGCTACCGAGTTGTTGTGCTCGTTTGTGGGCCTTGTGGTTAGGAAGTGATCATTGTGCGGGCCTTAGGCCCATGATCTCAAAAGTTTAGTGGTCTTTGACCATTTTTCATCTTTGTTTTGGGTACCCATCAGAAGTATAGTCCCTATACCCTTCAGCTCTCCACTTACCCCGATGGTAGGATTATGCTACCGAATTTTCCTCAATTGCCCTTACATGTTTGAGCAAGATAAGTATAGAACCCTTAGATTGTGGGGCAATTAGGTCTATTCATCTTTTGTTACATTTGGGAAAGTCTCCTACGAGATTAGAGTGCCAATCAGGGGCTTGCCCCATTGTCTGTAGGCCTTGGCCCATTGTAGTGCTATGCTACCAAGTGATCCCCATATATCTGTGGACCTTGTAGAGAGAGAAAGTGAGAATTGTGCGGACTTTAAGCCCATGTTTTATAGGTCTTTTCATTCTGAGTGTCTTTACTAGGGGTTTCTTTCCCTAAGATTCCTTAGTCTACCTCATGTGCTTTTGGTGTGAACCTTCATCCTTTCAAACGAATGTCCTAGAAAGTAGGGGCTTTGTGAGTTTTGTAAAATATCATTCTTTTTCAAAAAGCAATCATGGGGCTTTAAATTGATTTCAAAATTTTCTTCTCTTTTTAGAGCATTCTGGTTTGGATCTTTGACTCTAGTGGGATTGGGTTAAGTGTTGATTCATCTGTTGATTCTGATATGGCTAACAACGACGAGGTTTCCCCTATTGCTCATGCCATAACCATGTCCTCCAAGGAAAGAATGGAAGCCCTAGCTCAAATGGCCGAAGATTTCCTAGCCCTAAAAGCAACCCAAAATCTATCTGAAAAGAATAAGGCAGAAATAGGAGAATCATCCCATAAGCCTAAGCCCATCTTTGAATCCGTCAAGCCCATGGACCTAGATAAGAATCCTCAACCCAAAAAGCCTTCATATCTCGTTGAAGAGCCTATTCTCCTGAATAGTAGGATTGAAGCCCTGGAAAAAGCCCTTAAAGGATTCCGAAGGTCTAATGACTTGATGGACATGACATCGCTTTCCTTGTCCCCGAAAGCCCGCTTACCCAGCCACTTCAGGATGCCAGAATTGGAAAAATTTGATGGGATGGGTTGTCCTAAGATCCATTTGAAGATATATGTGAGAGCCATGCATCCCCGAGGGGCTGATGATGAGTTACTAGCCCAAATGTTTCATGTGTCGCTTGCCGGATCTGCTTTGAAATGGTTCTTACATTTCGATGAGTCTAAGATAAAGACGTGGGAGGACATTTGCATTGGGTTTATTAGCTACTACCAGTACAATACAGAAATTGATGTCACTCGTCGTGATTTGAAAACAACCAAGCAAAAACCCTATGAGACCTTCTCAGCTTTTATTATGAGGAGGAGGGTTAAGGCATCTCAAATGATCAACCGACCAACCGATGAAGAACAAATCCAGATGATACTCAAGAGCTTATTACCCTTCTACCACAAGTATCTGTTTGCACAGTACTTTCCCAATTTTAAAGTTCTTGTTGGGGCTGGGACCCGAGTCGAAGACGCCCTTGCTAAAGGATCCATCGAAGTCGAACCATCTCTCAAAAGGCAACGAACCATTTTCGATGAAGAATCAAGTGATGAAGTCAATACCATTATCCCACCCACATTGCCTTCCAATGGAAAAAATCCACCTCGCCAATTTGCTGATTTCCACATGCCTTTGGATCAAATCCTCGAGATATTGAAAGATCAAAACCTTTTGCAACCCCTCGAGCCAAGGCCTCTCCCTAAGTCCATACCCAAATCTTCAATGTAGATGAGTACTGCAATTTTCATCAATACCCGGGCCATTCGACCAACCAGTGCTACCGCCTTCGCCATGAAATCCAAGATCTGATTGACCACGGAGTCGTCTCTTTGCCTAATTTCTCCAATCATTAGCTTGAGCCCACCACCACACCCCTTTCCAATGGATCCCTTGATGAAGAACCTTAGTGAAGACCCATGAAAAATGAAAGCTATTTCTGCCAAGTAGTAGCTTATAAGATTTTGTTTGTGCTTTCTTTGAGTAGTGTAGGATTTCAGTTTTCATTTTCAATAATAAGTGTTTCCCTGGCCCGCTTGTGGGACTAGGGTGATTCGTTGTTTAGGATTTATTTGTTTTGCCATTTCCATTCGAGTTCAAAAAAAAAATAAAAAAATAAAAAAATAAAAGATTATGTTCTGCATCTTCTTTGCATTGTCTTCCTCTGTGGATGTTTATGGCATGAATATAAATCTTAAGAAAAATGTCTCTCTGGAGCTCGTTGAGCAAAGGAATATGGAACAATCAACCTACATGAATTAATTGGAATCAATTGTTTAGGGACAAATGACATGTCTAAGATAATTAAGATTGGGCCAACAATTTTCTCACAAGAAAAAAGAAATCAATCAGGCATCATGTTTAAAGCAAACTTGAGAAACTTTTAAGTTTAAAGACAATATGTCCTGCGATGGTCTCGTTGTGGTGTGACTACCTTTCATTCATTCTGAAGATAGATCAAGAAAAAGTCAAGAAAGATGAAGCTGAAGAGATGAAATAGGATAGATTAGTAACTAGGGGCTAATTCTTCCCAAATTGAATCAACCCATAGTATACTCATACTCGGGAGATTCAATGGTGGGGCTCCTCCCAAAGAATGGGGCTTCCCAAAAAAAAATAAAAAATTATTGGCATTCGAAGCCACTCAAAAAAAAAATGGTACACCGGGGCTTAGAAAAAGAAGAGGAGTTAGTACCAAGAAGAGAATTCGAACCAAGATGTGAAGTCTGTACACCATTAATCGAGCGCTATCAAGCGGGGCTATTTGTCTTTAGATTTAAAAGAGGATTAAGTTTGCTCATCTCATCCATTTAGAAAAAGAAAAAAGAAAAATAAAAAATAAAAAGTCTGCTAGGTAGAAAACCTGAAAGGGCTACCTAGGCAAAAGTTAGGGCATTAAAAAAAATCAATCAAGCCCGCTAGGTAGAAAATCCGAAAGGGCTGCCTAGGCAAAAGTTAGGGCATTCAAAAAAAAAATCAAGCTCGCTAAGTAGAAAACCTGAAAGGGCTGCTTAGGCAAAAGTTAGAGCAAGCAGAAAAAAGAAAGTGTTATGAACTACGAGGACCTGATTCTCCACAAACATCAAACAACTTGTCACAGTTTCTATAAAATAGACATCAAAATGGAGATATGTAGGTAGCCCATAAAGTTACATTGGGTGCGGTCCAATTCTTGTGAAAACATTGAAGTGTTGAGTTCAAAATTAATTTATCATGGGCAATTAGTTTGAAAGTAAATAAATTGAAGACATTTAATTCATAAGGCTAAATAATATCTTGAAATTTATGGACATGCCATTTAACATCCTGCTGCTTCTTTGTTTTTTTTTTTTGTTTTTTTTTCCTCGCCATTTTGGGAAGTTTGTCACTTCCTAAAACTTCTTGTGTAGCTTTCTTTTAGGTATTGCTTGTTCGAAAAGTTTTACTTTCGTGAGGATTTTTATGTCCCTAATGTTTTGTTCTTTCTTTAAATCCTGAAATCTAGTGATATTTGGTGGAATTGGTGAAATCAGACATGAGTTTAGCTAAGAATCTCTAACAAGGCCCATTGCCTGAGCCTTCCTCGAACCCCTTTTGAACCCTCCAACCCCTTTTGAACCCTCCAACCATGTGGTTGAGCCCTTTTGGAGCACCCCTTACCCATTATTGAATATTCATTGATTTTGACAATCTCATCCATTTGATCAAGATACATAAACGGGTTTGCTTGACCATCCAAAATGAAAGCTATCAGAATTCGATGAACCTTTGCAACTATTGAAGTCGCATGCAAGATGTATTTTGGGTTGACACTGAGGGAAGTGCGAGTATAATCCAATGAAAAAATGCACATCGTTACGTTTGAAGAAGATACATGAGGTTATGAACCCCAAAGGATGTAGCCATCAAAATTAGAGTTGATATTGACTTTACGTCCCACTTTGCGATCAAAGGATTCAAGCCGAAGTGCACAAACATAATCTTCATACTTCAGTTTTTATAAACTTTTCTCAAAAAATGCTTTTGAAAGCTCTCTTGGTTGTTTTTTGAAAATGAGTGATATATGTGAACTACTTGTGTCGGTCCCCTTCTCTTCAAAGGTACTTTTACAGTACCTGCATTCGAAAGTTCTCGAGTTGGGCTTCCTTGCCATAGGTACCCTAGTGCCGAGGTTAGGCTTCCTTGTCATAGGCATCCTTGTGTTGAAGTAAGGCTACAATATGAATGTTGGTTGATTAGAAAAAAGAATTAATATTGATAAGTTAGAATAACTTTTAAGGATGGAATTATTGACATATGAAATCAGTGCATAGAACGATGGGTTTGAAACATACACTAAGTGTAACACTTGTGTTGAAAAATGAAAGTGTGACATATAGTGATGTTGAACACTATCATTATATGTATGAGTTTATATGACAAGCAGTTTTATACTTTGAAAGTTTATAATAACTTAACATTATTAATGATTTTGAATCCCTTTGTCATAAGGAATGTAGCTGGAAAGAAAATCCCAAGGAAATGAACTTTGGAAATGTTTTATCAAAAACCTTGAAGGTATGCTTAGTTGAAATGGATTTTTTTTTTTTTGAAATAAAACTTTCTTAGTAGCATGGAAATGTCACTAGAAAGAATAAATGTTTTTTTTTAAAAAAAATAAAAAATACTAAGTGTTACTTTTTTGATATTTTTATCAAACATGTGATATGCACACATTTGAAATAAGTTTTGAAAACTTGTCGTGATATGATGAAATCATTTTAGAAAATTATCAAAGTCAATGGAATCATGACATGGAAATTTGCTTTTGAAAAGTGGAATTTTTCCTTCCATAAAATTTGGTCGAATACTTGGTGTGCATACATTGGAGACATGTTTTGAAAACTTGTCATGACATGTGAAACATATTTGAATCATGACATGAGAAATTGGATTTGAAAAATCAAAATTTTGTTTTCTTGGGAAATTTTATCAAATACTTGATGAGCATCATTTTAAGTTTGTAAAGCAAAAGAATAGAGCACCCAAGTTCTTCCAAATACATTCCTCATAAAGGGGAATGATCAACCAAAACTCATAGAGTAGATTTTGAACTGAGAATACCATATAATTTGGGGATAGAAGATAGGAGTATGAGTTTACCTCTTGTCGTGAATGGGAAGATAGAAAAGATGAACTTGAAGCTCTAACAATACTCATTAGTCAGTTTCGTCATCCAGAAAACCTTGTATTGGTTAGGTGTTTAGAGAGTGCATACCTCTTGTTAGTCAAGAATTTGAAGATGTGATGTGAAAAATGGGTGAATCCCAAATGCAAGGATCAAGAGATGAATCCTAGTTTTGATCTAAGGATTGATGTGTAGAATATCTTAGAGAGTAATTGGAAGTAGTCTGAATAGATGAAAGCCAATCTGAACTAATGAGGAAAAGTGAATGAAATTCACATGGTTGATATTGATGATAGTTTGCAAGAGAATGATGTGGGATAATGATTTGGGAATGATGAGCATGTAGGCAAAGCCCATATTTGACATATGGCATTCAGAATAAGAATTTTGTTAAGTGAAGTCCATATTTGACATATGGCAAAGCCCATATTTGACATATGACATTCAGAATAAGACTTTTGTTAAGTGAAGTCCATATTTGACATATGGCAAAGCCCATATTTGACATATGGCATTCAGAATAAGAATTCATATGGCATTCAGAATAAGAATTTTTGTTAAGTGAAGTCCATATTTGACATATGGCAAAGCCCATGTTTGACATATGGCATTCAGAATAAGAATTTTATTAAGTGAAGTCCATATTTGACATATGGCAAAGTTCATATTTGACATATGAGATGTGATGATTTAGAATATGATTTGGCAAAGTCCAGGTTTGAACTTATTTGACATAGGAGATTTGATGAGTTAGAATATAATGGTTGATAGACGAAGTCTATATTTGATGAAGTGAGATTGGAAATTTTGAAGATAATTAGAAATGAGTGTGAGATTCCCTCTAAAGATAAGATGATAGGAAATGAAATTTCCAAAAGGATTGAAAATCCTTGAGATAATTAGAAATGAAATTTCTAGAGTGAGTCGAAGACTCCTAAGTTTTTAGATATTGGAAATGAAATTTCCACAAGGATTAAAAATCCTTTAGATGATTAGAAATGAAATTTCTAGAGTAAGTCAAATACTCCTAAAGTTTTTAGATAATTGGAAACGAAATTTCCACAAGGATTGAAAATCCTTGAGATAACTAGAAATGAAATTTCTAGAAATGAGTCGAAGACTCCCAAGTTTTTAGATAATTGGAAATGAAATTTCCAAAAGAGTTGAAAATCCTTGAGATGACTAGAAATGAAATTTCTAGAAATGAGTC
>JAESVK010051274.1:998-20956 GCA_017140935.1 Hamamelis virginiana | reverse complement strand
CTCTTATGAAATGGTGCCTAATTTCAACGTGTTTTGTGCGTGAGTGCAAACATGGATTTTTAGAAATATTGATAGCACTAGTGTTGTCACATCTAATGGGGATGTGATCAAGTGTGACCTTAAAGTCCTCAAGTTGTTGTTTCATATACAAGATTTGAGCACAACAACTTCCTGCTGCAATATATTCAGCCTCGGTTGTGGAAAGAGATACTGAAGTTTGTTTCTTGCTAAACCAAGAGACAAGCGCGTGGCCAAAAAAATGACAAGTGCCACTAGTACTCTTCCTATCGGTTTTACAACCGGCAAAATCAGCATCTGAATAACTTACAATAACAAAAGGAACATGCTTAGGGTAAAATAATCCTAAATCACATGTACCAATCAAATATTTGAAAATACGCTTAACAGCAAACAAGTGAGATTCCATAGGATTAGCTTGAAAGCGAGCACACAAGCATACACTAAACATGATATCCGGTCTACTAGCGGTTAAGTAAAGTAAACTTCCAATCATACCTCGATAGAGCTTTTGGTCTACTTTTTTACCATGTTCATTACCATCAAGCTTTGTTGAAGTACTCATAGGAGTTGGGCTTGGCTTAACGTTTTCCATACCAAATTTCTTCAACATGTCATTTACATATTTGGCTTGATTGATGAAGATGTCATTTTGTGTTTGCTTGATTTGAAGTCCAAGGAAGAAAGTCAATTCTCCCATCATGCTCATCTCAAATTCATCTTGCATACATGTAGCAAACTCATTGCATAAAGCATCATTAGTAGCTCCGAATATAATGTCATCAACGTATATTTGCACTATAAGCATATCACTATTTGTAATCTTAATGAAAAGAGTAGTGTCAATTTTGCCTCTAATGAAACCATTATTATGCAAAAATCCACTTAACCTTTCATACCATGCTCTTGGTGCTTGCTTGAGTCCATAAAGAGCTTTTGAAAGTTTATAAACATGATTGTGCAAATTATGATTTTCAAAACCGGGAGGTTGTTCAACATATACTTCCTCCATAATATAACCATTTAAAAATGCACTTTTCACATCCATTTGATAAAGTTTGAAATCTTTATGGCAAGCAAATGCAAGTAGCATGCGGATGGCTTCTAATCTAGCAACCGGTGCATATGTTTCATCATAGTCAATGCCTTCTTGTTGGTTATAGCCTTGGGCAACAAGTCTTGCTTTGTTTCTGACTACATTACCATTCTCATCCTTTTTATTTCGAAAAACCCATTTAGTACCAATGGTGGAATGGTTATGTGGTCTAGGAACAAGTTCCCAAACTTTGTTTCTTTCAAATTGATTAAGCTCTTCTTGTATAGCTATAATCCAACTTTCATCGTTTTCAGCCTCATTAAAGTTTTTAGGCTCAATTTGAGAAACAAATGCAATATGATTGCAACCATCTCTAAGATTAGAACGAGTACTTACCTTGCGTGAAGGATCATCAATTATTTGATCAATTGGATGATTCCTCACAAATTTCCAAGCTTTTGGCAACTCTTGAGGTTCATTTGAAGGTTCCATCTTTTCATTTGAAGAGCTCTCCTTAGGTTGCTCTTGGGGTGCATCATTTGGTGTAGAATCACCAATGTTGAGCTTGCCAAGCTCTTCATTTGTATTTGATAGCATTTTACTGTTTTCATCCTCATCAACAACAATCTTAGGAGAAAATGGATTAGATTCATCAAATACAACATGCATAGATTCTTGCACAGTTAGAGTACGTCTATTATAAACACGATATGCTTTACTATTAGTTGAATAACCAATAAAGATGCCCACATCGGATTTAGATTCAAATTTTGCAAGATAATCTTTATCATTCAAAATAAAACACTTAGATCCAAAAACTTTGAAATAACCAATGTTTGGTTTTCGACATTTCCATAGCTCATAAGGAGTTTTGGCTAGAATATGTCTAATAACCACTCTATTTCCCACATAGCAAGCGGTGCTAACCGCTTCCGCCCAAACGGTTCTAGGAATTTTATAGCTATACAGCATGGTTCTACCCATCTCTTGTAATGAACGATTCTTCCTTTCAACCACTCCATTTTGTTGTGGAGTTTTGGGAGCTGAAAAATTATGTGAGTATCCTTGTTCATCACAAAAATTTTCGATGTCTTGGTTTTTAAACTCTCTACCTCTATCACTTCTCACACTAATGATGGAGTGGCCTTGTTCTTTTTCAATTCTTTTGCATAATTTAATAAATTCGCCACTAGTATCACTCTTGTGAGCAAGGAATAAAACCCATGTATATCTTGAATAGTCATCAACTAAAACAAAGGCATAGAGTTTACCACCAAGACTTTCTACATCATTTGGTCCAAACAAATCGAGATGTAACAATTCCAAAGGCCTAGATGTAGATATATGCGCTTTGGGTTTAAAACTAACTTTGATTTGTTTTCCAAATTGGCATGCATCACAAATTTTATCTTTTGAAAAAATTGATTTGGGTAAGCCTAAAACAAGTTCATTTCTAGAAAGCTTTTGGATTAAATCCATATTAGCATGCCCAAGTCTTCTATGCCATAGCCAATTTGTTTCTTGTACAGCCGAAAAACATGTTACATCTTGAGATGCTAAGTCTTCAAAACTTGTGATGTAAACATTTCCAAAACGATTTGCAATAAGGATATTGTTTTTGTTTTTATCCAAAACATTACAAGAATTTGAAGTAAAATTCACATAATAACCATTATCACATAATTGACTAATGCTAAGCAAGTTATGTTTTAAATCACTAACAAGCAATACATTGTCAATTGTAATAGAGCCATTACCAATCTTACCTTTACCAATAATTTTACCTTTGCTATCATCACCAAAGGTTACATAGCCACCATCCTTGTGAGTGAGGGAGATGAATGTAGCTTTATCTCCGGTCATATGCCTTGAACATCCACTATCCAAATACCATTGATCCTTTTTATGAATGGATTTCAAACACTCCTACAATGACAATGCAATAAAACTATTGGTACCCAAAACTTTTGGGTCCTATTGTGTTAGAATTCTCAATCTTTTAAGTTCATCAAATGTAATAGTCTTTGGCTCATATGATTTCTTGGAAGAGGGTTCCTTTCTAATCCAAGCTACATTTTTGTCAAGTCTTCTTCTACCTCTAAAAGGACACTTGAATGTGATATGACCTTTTCTCTCACAATGATTGCAAATAACATTAGCATTTTGTTTTGAGTTATGAGAGTGAGAATGAGGTTTTGATTTTGGTTGCTTGGTGTCTCCTTTCATTGAGGCTTTCACAAAGAAGTCTAGATAAAGTGAAGACTTTTTAGTATTGGATTTTGATACATATCCCAATCCTTCTTTGTTTAGCCCAACTTTTTGAGCTCCTAACAACCTTTCAAAATTTTCTTTTCCACTTGTAAAACTGAAAACAGTTTTGTTCAAATCTTCAATTTTGGATTTTAAACATTTCTTTTCTTTTTCTAAAGCAGAAAAATCAATTGAAGATATTGAAGTGGAAGATATGTTTCTTAATGACTCATTCTCCTTCTTAAGTCTCTCAATTTCCAAACTTAAAACAGAATTTTTATTGACTAAGATTGTTTTCTCATTTGTGAGAGTTGAGAGGTTTTTATTCAAGAATTTAAGTTCCTTTGTTAACAAGCAATTTTTATTATGTAATAGTCTGCTTAATTCTTGAAATTCCTCTAAAGATAAATCACATTCATCATTATCACTATAATAAGAAATAGATGTTACCTCATTTTCATCGTCTTTTGCTACGAGGCAATGCTCCTCAATGTTATCATATAGACAAAAGTTTGCAATCTCTTCTTGAATATCTTCTTCATCACTTTTTGTATCTTCAAGAAGATCATCCCAAGTTGATGTAGTAGCTGCCATGGCTTTGCTTTTACCTCTTTGATCAAAGGTTCTACTTCCATCATTTCTAAAGGTGTTGGAGTTGTTGTTGGTCATACTTGGACAGTGGGCAATTGTATGACCTAACTTTTTGTAATTGAAGCATCTTCCATCATTGTTGCTGGTATGTCTCCCATGGTTTTGTCTTAATTGATTTTTGTTCCTCCTTAGAAAGGTTTGGAATTTCCTTGTCATAAGAGACATGACTTCTTCATCTTCTTTGGTGAAGTCATTATATTCATCTTCTTCAAGAGTTGAAGATTGAAGAGCTAGCGTTCTTTTCACTTGAGCATTTATCTTCTCATTTTGGATGGCCTATAATTCCTTCTTCATTGCCGTTTCATGAGTAATGAGAGAACCTAAAAGCTCATCAATGTCCATCTCTTCAATGTCTTTTGCTTCTGAAATGGCGAGGACCTTTGGACTCCATGAGGTTGGTAGAGAATTGAGTAACTTTGAAATAATGTCGTTATTAGGATAAACTTTTCCTAAAGCCTTCAATTCATTCAAAAGATTAGTAAAACGAGTAAACATATCACGAACTTTTTCACCTTCATTCACTTTAAATAACTCAAAATCTTGCTTAAGCATTAAATCTTTGGAGCGTTTAACTTGCTTGGTACCTTCGTAGGTGACTTCGAGCTTTCTCCAAATTTCTTGTGCGGTAGCACAAGCTGAAACTCTATTGTATTCACTCGCATTTAGAGCACAATACAAGACAGTTTTAGCCTTTGAATTAATTTGAAGAATTCTCATGTCCTGGTCGGTCCAATCATCCATAGTTTTGGGAATTTCTTTCCCATTTTCATCTATTTTGAAAACTTTTTGATTTCCTTAAACAATAACTTTCAAAATTCTTAGTTCATAGGATTCAATCCAATTTTGCATTCTATTTTTCCAAAAACCATAATTTTCACCATCAAAGAGTGGAGGTCGGTCGGGGTTTGTTCCCATTTGGTTTGCCATTGATCTTTAGCTCAACAAACAATATAATGAGCACTTGCTCTGATACCAATTGTTGGCCCAAAATATACTCTAGAGGGGGGGTGAATAGATTATTGGCAATTTAAAAACTAATTTAAAAATGGGATAGAGTGTTTTTGAAAACTCAAACTTTTAATAACTAGAATGCAAGATTAGATCTCAACTCAGCAAAATATAAAGCAAGTAAATAAATTTAAATGCAAGAGATAAAGTTAGAGAAATTCAAACACAAGGATTTTAACGTGGTTCAGTCTCCGCCTACGTCCACGCCTCAAGATCTCCATCTCAAGGATTAATACACTATCAATCTCACTTCCGGTGGAGATTCAAACCTTTACACAGTCTTCTTTCACAGTGGAAGAATCTCACCAAACAAGGTTTATACAAAACCTTAAACTCACAAGACATACATGTGAATATGGATGACCACCAATATGATTCTCAACAACACTGAGAATACATCAAATACGCTCTCAATAATATCTCTCAAAGATTTAAACTAATTTGCTCATAGAGAGAAATACAGGAATTGAATCACTCAAGAATGATGAACCCTTGTAAGCTGCAATAGTGTATATAATTGGATGTATAATTAAGCTTCATGGCAAGTGTATTTATAGCCTTAGAAATCAGCTATACGTTGGAGCGTCTTGGCAATCTGCAGATTCAAATTGGTTTGAAAAATACAACAAATCCGTTTGGAGGTGTAGCCATGTTTGAATCAGCATTCACAATGTCAAATGTTTCAGCAGTAGCTTTGACAATTACTCCAACAGCAACCTGCCAACTATTCCTGCAGAACACTTATTTACATATAAACATTTAAGTAAATGCTTGCATTTTACATATAAACATTTCAATTACTTTTACTTGCATTTACTTAAGTTTACAATGTAAATAAGGAAATACCCCCCATTTGGATTCAATGGAAAATACTAGAAAATAAAATTCCCAATAAATCAAAATGTAAAAAATCAATTTTAGTACAAAAAATAATTTTCGTCAACAGTGTCAAAAATTGATCTATCGAGTAGGGTATTATATATCACGTATAGAAGCTCCCTCAAGGCTGTACTCAGTTAATGAGTATATAGGGATCAATTACAGCCAAAAATTATTTTGGAAAACTCAATATATCAAAAATTCATTTTTCATACTTAGCCAAATTTTTCATAGGGAAAAATAGTTTTTCTGGAATAGTAACATCTTCAACACTTGAGCCTCCAATTCATGGATTTTGTTGTCCATTTGTTTGCTCCTGTCTTTCTTGAAAATCTGTCTTACAAATTTAACATTTAAGCACAAGATATTTGGATAATGTAGCAGCAAATGTTTGTTATCATTGAAACCATATAACATATGCTGGATTGGAACCATTTAGGTTAACAGAAGACAAGATTGGCATGATAAAAAAAAAAAAAAAATGGGGCTTAAAACAAACTTGAAGCCGCCAAAGCTCTAAAGAAAACTAGTGATTGAATTCTACTATTTCATCTTTTGTGGGCGTAACAAGCAAGGATGCAGAGATTTCAAAAGCACAGAGAGAAGCCGTCTTTCACCACGTTTGGCACCTTTATAAAAAAGAAGTTCAAGCACTTGGTTAACAACAATGCAAACTTGAATCAAGTTCCTTCACACTTGCGTGAATCTTTCAGGAATTCATGCTCATTCAAAGTTATCATGTCCCAATTGGCTAGTAATCTTCACAATCTTCATATGAAGCTATATTCTTTCATTTATAAAAATTCCAATCCAAATTGAAGATTTGATTTGAAGATTCAAGTTTCCATACCCATGAAAAAAAAAAAAAATACTGGACAAAGACGGCCCAAGGTAATAATAAAAAAAAAAGAAAAAAAAAAGAAAAGAGAAGAAGGGAATTCCTATGTCTACTGTGTTGGTTGTTCCCACAACAATGGTTTCAGCTTCTACAAATTACAAGGTTCGAGACAATCGATTGTTGGCAAATTCATCACTACTTGTACACATGGAACAAGTAAGAAAAGAAACAAAGAATCACCATGGTGACAGATTGCTCATATATAAAGAAAAGAGAAAAAAACATTGCCTGAGAAAAATAGATAGAAGGTACAAGCTTGACATTGCCACAAGCCTCAATCAAGTTTCGTCACTGTGTGGTTGGGCACCAAAAAAAAAAAAAAAAAAAAAAAAAGGGAATAAAAGTTACCAGGCGAGAGGGATTATGCTGGGCATGCAAAGACTTTACAAGCTTTAGCACTCTTCGAAGCTCTAAGTAACTTTCATGATCAGACTTGTTTCTTTTATAGACAACCATGAAAGTCTCCTTTTGGAAGTAGGAGACTCAAGAGGACTTCCGTAGGATACTCAAGAAGGTTCAAATAAATTTGTTACCTTTTGTAGATATCCTTTGTTTAAAGACTTCTTGGTAAATAATAATAATAAAAATAAATTGGAAAAGGATGGGTACCACATGTCACACCCCAAATTTGTTTGATACAAAGGACTTCCTCCATCAGATTTAAAGTTTTATTGTGGGTTTGTATTGTTTACACCCATATTAAAATATTCACGAGAAATTCATGTCGAAACATAGACAAATAAAAAAAAAAAAAATCAAGAGCAGCCTTTTAAAAAAAAAAAGAGAGAAAAACAGAAAATAAATGCACTGACCTTGTTGAAGTTTCTTCATGCATGCTCCTCTCGGTTTGTGGACGGGTTGGTTGCAATGGTGACTTCTTTTATAGAGACATGCCGTGATGGGTAATTACTCCAATTCAATCTTAAATTAGGATTTACTCAAGATTTCTATCCTGACAAGTACTTGAGATAATGGTTTTCTATTTGAATTAGGAGATATTCACATTAAAGTAAAATAATAGGAAGAGGTTCATCACCTTTTGAAGATAATATGATTTGGCCTGAAGTGGAATCATGAAGACTTTAGAAGACATTCTAGGTTCAATCATCATGTGGACCCTTATTTAATTAGATGGCATTTATCAAGTGTTTCTACATCACACTTTGGTGTCATAAAGCTTAGCAATTCATTGTTTGAAATTCTGATGGTTAGCTACAATTGATCAGCCATGCAGGTTTAAATCTTGTTACAAGTTTAGCCTCGGGATTAAAAAAAAAAAAAGGGGCCAAGTTGTACGGCACATTAAAAAAAAAATTTCAAGACTTGCCCACTTTTCACACTACAAACTTTGTGTACGTGAACAAGTCTTGAAGGGGGCATTTGTAGAGATGGAAAATTTCTAGCCAATCACAAGTTGCCACATGGCTTAAGCCAATTAAATCATGATCAATTAAAACGTGTCATAGGCAAGTAAGAAATCGCCAAGTGTCCTATTTTACACAGGCTTAACAAATTACAATTAGTCATGTGTTTTAAATCTGTGATTAAGTGGACAAATCAAATCTTGCCACCTATCACATTGGGCCAATTAAGGATAATTATTTAAAATTAATATTTATCCTTATCACTCATTAAATAAGGATAATTATTAAAATATTTATCTTTGTCATCCGAGTGGAATAAACCAATCAAATGGCACCACATGGTCAAATGAGAATGCCTTCCAAATAATTAATATTTATCATTACAAATTAAATTAAATAAATAAGGATAAATATTAATTTAAATATCATTGTCATCCAAGTGGAGTAAACCAAGCAAATGGTACCACATGGTCAGATGAGAATGAATCCCAAATAATTAATATTTATCCTTATAAATTAAATAAATAAGGATAATTATTAATTAGTCAAATCCCTATCCAAACACTCTACTCCCTACCACTATAAATAGGGGTGGCCTCCAAAGGTTGAAGAAGAAGAATTCTGAAGCAAAGAAGCTCTCTCAGACTGAAGCATCAAAGCCCTGAAGAACTTCCCAAGCATCAAAACCTTCAAGTTGAAGATCAAACATCAAGCCCTTAAAGTTGGAATCAAAGCCTTCATCAAACCTTCAAGTTGAAGATCAAATCCCTTCAAGTTGAAGATCAAACCGTTCAAATAAAGATCCAAAGCCTTCAAGTTGAAAATCAAACTCTAAGCCTTTCAAATTGAAGATCAAGTTCAACAAGTCCTTAAAACAAGCCAGATTCAAGAACACGTGATCATCACCCTTGAATCGAAAAATCTACCACGAGAAGAATCAGAGGATTTTTATCTTTTGTAAAAGATCAACAGAGATTGGATTCCGCACTTTGCAAATATTAATTAAAATCGACATTTGTCTACTCTCTTTTCGGTGTTTATTTAAAAACACGAAATTTGTGTGTACAACATGTATTACCAGATTTGGAATAATATTCTTCCCAATTACTTAAAAAGAAATTAAACTGAAAAGACAAAGGTAATTAATTAGAACTCAATCTTTGACTATTAATTCAATGGCCTAATTCGATAGTAGCCCTAATTATCTATTAATTAATAAGAGATGCTGTTAAGTTTATTAAATTTTAACTTAAATTTTAAATTTTATTAAATCATACATATCTTTACAATTACATCCAAACCATCTCATTACATATATTGTTTATACTAACTCAAATCAAGTGAAATTTTAAATTTCAAAAATGATTTAATTTAATCAAAGTTAATTCAAATATGATCCATGCTACCTTGTCTTTTATATACTTAATTCGAATATTTTTCTCAATCTAGGTCTAATATGTAGTTCTAAACTCAACACTTACATTCATTCATTCATTACATTTTTAAATTCCAAAAATGACTTAATTTAAGCAAAGTCTAAACGATATCAACTTCCTAGCTAACCTTAAAATCTTCATTACATAAAAGAATAAAAATGTAGCCATAGAAAATAAAATGAAGGTCCTAATAATCACGTAGGTTAATATTTCTATGTTAAATAAGTGAGGAGGTATGAGAGAATAAGTGAATCACAAACTAGCTATAGCTATCTAGGCCGAAAGAGAGAGTAATATTATTTTAGATATATGTGGACTGTCTCATTCTTAGCTTAATCTTCTTTTTCTTTTCTCTAGGGTTTTAATTTCTAGCTTCTCAGCTCTTTTAGCTCCAACAGATCGATACTAAAAAAGAAATACAAAGAAATTCGGTGTAGCACAAGCCTATCATTCACTTCCATTCACGTGTCTTTATTTCATTTGTCCAACTATTCATCTTATAGAAGGGTATATTCATCCAAATTTGTAAATTCAAATTTGTTTTACACAGTTTTTAGGGTTTATACTCTTTATTTTTTTAGCATGTTGCTCTCCATTGTTGAATTTTTTTTTTTTTTTCTGATAAAATTAGACACTCTTAGAATATTATTTTTTTTTAGTTAGGAATGTTTAGGTAGTCTTAGTCTCTAGCTTAGATATATGGGGTTCACAATAATATATAGAAGCTAATTAATTAAGGTTTCATGGAGCAAATTAAATTAATCAAAGTAAGATTCTTAAGCTAGCTTCTTAAATAAATAGAACACTAATTAAGTTGTCTTAATTGATTAATTAATTTAGAAATTAACAAGCTTAGGAGTTGGTATGATTTGGTAGGATTGTCCGTTTGTCACCGTACAATTCAAAAGAGATGACCTACATGTATTAACCGATTTAATATTCTTCAATTCCCAATTAATAATTAAAGGGAAAACTAAAAAGACAAAGGTAATTATTAGATCTCAATCTTTGACTATTCAATGGCCCTAATTCAATAGTAGCCCTACTTATCTATCAATTAAGTTGCTTAATTCATAAGCTAAGCGATGCCGTCTTCTTAATTTTAAATATTTAATCAATGAGTGAAATAAAAAAACAAAAGCCAGCAACAATTAATGGTTCTAGATAGAGGAGCTAGGATGCAATTGCAAGTTAATATATGCATGTGTAATTACCATCAATCACTAAGTTACAGACTTACAGTCGTCCAATCTCCAAAGATGAGAGGTTGGATACTAAACCTTAATTTTCCTTTTTCTTTTCCCTTATTTTCCCTCATAACTTTCTCGATGATCAAACAGAAAAATGGATCATGCATACATGGCAAATTGACATAGCATAACAAGTGAATTTTATTTAGAACAAATGCATAATTGTTATATATATATATATATATATATATATATATATATATATGGAACCGATCCTGTAAAAACGTTCTTACGCTCTTATTGTAAAGACGCCTTCACTAGGAGAGGTATTTTTGAAAAATTGACCGTTGGATTATATAATATTTATATGTATGTCATGTATGCCAAAAATCACAGTAATCCAACGATTAATTTTTAAAGTACAGCCGTTTAAATAACTTTGCCAGCATCTAATGGTAAATATTGTTAAACCTTACGCTCTTATTGTAAGGACGCCTTCACTTGGGAGAGGTATTTTTCAAAATATCATTCTTATGGTGTATATATATATATAATTGATAATCATAGTACATATTTAATACCAATAAAAGCATGTTCTCAAATGTCATGGATTCCTTGAAATATCCGGCTGAGGGTCAATACATCTTTTGGGATGAAATTTGATTTTATTTTAATTGAAATACGCAATCAACTCGCTTTCCTCACCAAAGGAAAATGGAATCATAAAATAAGATAGAGAGTAGTTGAATGGATTGTGATTTTGTCTCCCCTGTTTCTTCTCCCTCCTTTGGTAAGTCCTCTGAGGAATCTGATCTTCAAGAAAGAAGTACTAAAAAAGTTAAAGGTCATTTTTCTTACAAAGATAGCCTAACTGCTAGCTTGCTTTTGAATCCCGGAGAAGTCCATTTACAAATTCCCACTGGATTTCTTGATGAAGAATCTGACACGGAGGCTGATGAGGTTTCTGATCCCTCTATCCCTTCCATACGTTTTTCTAAAGATGACAAGAGGCGTATTTGTACCCCTTGGGTTCAAGCAGTCATTGTGAAACTTTTTGGTAAATCTGTGGGTTATACTTTTTTAGTTCAAAAACTCTATGCTCTGTGGAAACCTCAAAACTCTTTAGAGGTGATTGATCTAGGACAAGGCTTCTTTTTAGTCAGGTTTGATAATACTTAAGATCTCTAAAAAGTGATTCTTGGGGGTCCTTGGTTCATTGGACAGCATTTTCTCACTCTTCGTAGATGGGAACCAGCTTTTCACCCATCCACAGCAACCTTCACACATACTGTTGTATGGGCACGTCTTCCTGAATTACCAATTGAATTTTATGAATCTGATACACTTCAACGTATTGGAAATTTACTGGGTATTCTAATGCGTGTTGACGCGAAAACCGCTGGTAGTGAACGTGGTCGTTATGCAAGACTTTGTATTCAAGTGGATCTTAGTAAGCCTTTATTAAGCAGAGTTAATGTTGGTGGCCATCTCCAGGCTATTCAGTATGAAGGTTTAAATACTCTTTGTTTTCTTTGTGGTCGTGTGGGGCATAGGAAAGATATATGTCCGTTGGCAAGGCCTACATCTATTCCAGATTTGAGTTCCAAACCCAGTTCTTCTACTGATCCATCTAGTTCTACCAAAATTCCATCTTCCTCTGACGTTGCATCTACTTCAGATGGGTTTGGGCCTTGGATGCTTGTTGCTCGAAATAAGAAACAATTGCCTAGTGCTTCTCGTGGAAAGAGCAAATCGGACGGTGTTCACGTTGCCGAAATTCCACCTCCGGTACCAGTGCATGTGCAAAGTGCCAAGACTCCTCTTTTTCCTTCTGATGGGACTATAGACAATGGGTCACTTTTTGATGGGACTAAAGCCCATTTATTTAATGTTAAAGTTGGTACCTATGCACCTCCTAAAATGGGTAAGTCAGTAGATAAGTCTGAAGCACTAAAAGCTTTGTCTCCCCCTTCACCTTTTCCTAGGCGCAAATCTTCCTATACACCTGTTATAAACCGCCATCCTCCCATCTCCACGAACTACCACGTGCTTCATGATATGGCCAAATCAGATGTTGGGATTCTACCAACGCCAGTCTCTATGCCACTTTCCATTGGATTTAGTCCTGATCAAACTAAATTTGACGATATGGTCTGTGACCAGTCTACTTTTCAGTTTGCTGCCACCTCTGCCCCTGCGCCAGTTTCGTCTGACAATTCTCTTCGCATGTGTAGTCCGATATTAGAAACTCCAGTTCTTGTCCCGCCCGTTGCTACTGGTCATGGCTCATCAACCCAATAGGCCCAACTTTCACCCCGGCGAGTCATCCTCCCTTCTTCATGTGAACTTAGAAGAGATCAGACGCCGTTGGTTCGAGCATGTGAGCAGGTATCCCACCATGCACTGGAGGCTACCGATGGAGTCAGAACTTCTGGAATGGACGTCAATGAGGTCCCCTTACTATCAACCTCCATCTCATCCTTGGTTGGAAATGTACCATCTTCCTCAGACCATGATATGGACGTCACCACCTCCTCATTCAGTCACGTTCGGCAACCCCTCTGCTCATCTGAGCCCTGTCCACCTACGGTCCAGGAATCACCGCCAGCTCAGATCCACACCTTGGAGCCCCCCAGCTCCAGTCTTCTACATCTTGGAGGACATGGAAAACTCACTGGAAAATTTGAGCGATCAAAAATTTCTGGCAGTGGTATCAATCGAGGTAAGAGGGGGAAGGATGGGTCTCTCCGGGACAATAGCTCGAGTTCTCGAATCTAGCAGGGACCTTCTGACGTACTTGATCAATTTCGAGCACTTTCGACGTCTGACAGGAGAAGAAGTGCATCCCATGTGGCTGGAAGATTGGCCCGAGTCGCCAGAGAGAGTGAACCTGGGGGACGGGTCTGATACCCCTTTTTCATATTCCACTGTTTTTGCTATGAAGATTATGTGTTGGAATGTCAGGGGTGCTGGAAACAATCACTTCAAACGAGACTGTATGGAGCTTATCCGTATGCATAATCCCAGTATTGTCATTCTTACCGAAACTCGTATCTCTGGGGACAATGCTCATAGAATTTGCTCTTCTCTTCGTTTCAATGGTATGTGCCGAATGGACCCTCAAGGTTTTGTTGGCGGTATTTGGCTCCTTTGGCGTATGAATGCTGTCTCCATTCGCATTTCTGAATCCTCCCACCAAGAGTTTCATGCTACTGTTGAGGTACCCTTTTCTACACCTTGGTTTCTTTCAGCTATTTATGCATCCCCTCATGCTAAAACAAGGGAAGCTCTTTGGGATAATTTGATGTTGGTTGCTCAGTCCCATTCTTTGCCTTGGATTATGATTGGGGATTTTAATGAAGTTAGCTGTAGAGGAGATAAATTGGGCGGTAATGATATCAATCATTATAGAGTTGCTAAATTCCTTAACTGTATGAATTTTTGCCATATGATTGACCTTGGCTTTTCTGGTCCCAATTTCACTTGGACTAATAACCGTCAACATAGACATCTCATTCGTGAGCGCCTTGATAGAGCTTGGACAAACACTGATTGGTTATCCTTGTTTCTTAATGCTTTTGTCCAGCATCTCCCCAGGACCCACTCTGACCATTGTCCCATTATTCTCTCTACTGAGAATCACAGCCATAATACGTATGTTAGACCTTTTCGTTTTGAAAAAATGTGGTTATCTCATCCCACGTTCATGGATGTTGTTAAACTTGGTTGGCATGCTGTTGATAATAATCTTTTAAAAATTATTAAATCCTTTACTATTCATATTTCTTCTTGGAATAAGACGGTGCTTGGTAATATATTTATTAAGAAAAAGAACATTTTGGCTAGACTTGATGGCATCCAGAAAGCCTTATGTGTTAATTATAATTCTTTTTTGGTTTAGCTGGAAATTAAGTTAACTAATGATTATCATGATATTCTTCGGATTGAGGAAGAATTTTGGGCCTTAAAGTCTAGAATTAGCTGGCTTAGTGCTGGGGACAGTAACACAAAATTTTTTCATGTCTCTACTCTCACTAGGCGTAGACATAATAAAATTCTGTCCCTTAAAAGTTCTGATGGTTCTTCTGTCAGTAACCCGGTTGCTATCCGTACTCTTGTTGTTCATTATTTTACTCAGTTGTTTTATACGGAGCATCATTGCTCTTCCCTCTCTTTTGATAGTTGGCCTCCTCTGTCTTCTACCCTTGACCCTTCTACTTGTAGTCATCTGGTCTTTTCTCCTTCTAACGAGGAGATTAGAGCTGCCCTCTGAGGCATGCAGCCTGATAAAGCCCCCGGTCCTGATGGTTTTCACCCTCGCTTTTTCCAAAGTTGTTGGTCCATTGTTGAAGATTCTGTTTGTAGCTTTATTAAGGAAATTTTTGCCACTGGTATTATTCCTGAGGAACTGAATAAAACTTTTATTTGTCTCATCCCTAAGTGTACTGGGGCTGACAGTATTGGTCAATTCAGACCTATAGGTCTTTGTAATTCCATTTATAAGATTGTCACTAAATTAATTGTGAATAGGATTCGTCCGTTGCTTGATTCTCTTATTAGTCCTACCTAATCCAGTTTTGTTCCTGGCCGTAAAGGGGTTGATAATGTGATTATCATCCAGGAAATGATCCACTCTTTTCTTCAAAAAAAAGGCCCTACGGGTCTATTTGCTGCTAAAATTGATCTTGAAAAAGCTTATGATCGTCTTGAGTGGAGTTTCATTCGGAAAACTCTTATTTGGTTTGGTTTTCCTCCTTCCCTCATCCAACTCATCATGTCTTGTGTTAGCACTGTCAGTTTAGCTGTTCTCGTTAATGGTGAACCTTCTAGTTTTTTCCAGCCTAGTCGTGGTATTCGTCAAGGGGACCCTCTTTCACCCTATCTTTTCATCATGTGTATGGAATTCATTGCTATTTCTGCTGAACACCTTAGTAGAGATACTCTTTGGCATCCTATCCTTGTGTGTAGGAATGGCCCATCTTTTACCCATGTTTTCTTTGCGGATGATCTTATTCTTTTTGGAAGGGCTGAGGATACTGATGGCAGTACCATTAGTGATGTCTTAGATCTTTTCTGTTCTCTTTCGGGTCAAAAGATAAATGAGGCTAAATCTAAGATTTTTTTCCCCCAATACTTTATTTTCAAATAAAGAGTTGGTGTGTCAAAATATGAGAATGAAAGCTACAAATGAGTTTGGTACGTATCTTGGATTCCCTATTCTAGTCAATCGGAAAAATAGGGATGACTTTAGATTTCTAGAGGAAAAAATTTCGAAAAGATTGGTTGGTTGGAAAGCCAACTTACTTTCTCTGGCTGGTAGAACTATTCTTGTGAAGTCTGTTCTTAATTCCATTCCTGCCTATGTCACTCAAGTTTTGAGTCTTCCTGTGTCCACTTGTAAAGCTCTTGATAAAGCCAGTCGTGATTTCCTTTGGGGTTCTACTCCTGATAAAAGGAAACTTCATCTTGTTGCTTGGAACACTGTCACTAAACAAAAAAAAAATTGGGGGTTAGGTATTCGTAGCATGGAGTTTGCTAACATTGCTAGTCTTGCTAAGCTTAACTGGCGTTTGGAGACTGAAACGGGTCCTTGGACCGTAATCCTTTAGAATAAGTATAAAAGGTTTAGATGTGTCACTAGGTGCAAGTCTAGACGTGCCTCTGTCATTTGGCACGGCCTTAAGAAAGGGAAAGAGACTTTCAATCAAGGTTCTAGCTGGATCATCTCTAATGGTCAGAAAATTAATGTTTGGCTTGATAATTGGTGTGGGTTTGGCCCTCTTAGGTCTCTTATTTCTGGTCCTCTTGGTAGAGGGGAAGAAAAGTTAGTGGTCTCTGATCTTCTTAATGCCAATGGGTTTTGGTCTTTCTCATCTGTTTCTTTTGATATCCCTACTAAGTTGCTTCTTCATATCCGTTCCATTCCCACCCAGTTGTATGGTTCTGCTGTTGATAAAATTACTTGGACTAGCTCTTCCAATGGTCTTTTCTCCACTAAGGATGCTTATGATATTGCTAGTGGCACTTTCTTTTCAGCTGTCAATAAGGATTTGTTTTGGAGGAAAATCTGGAAATTAAACACTTTGCTCCGCATTAGGTTTTTTTTCTGGTTACTTTTCCATAATAAATTGCCTACCAAACATCTTCTGTTTAAAAGAGGTATTGTGGATAATGAAACATGTCCTATTTGTTTTAATGGTTGTGAAACTGTTGATCATATTTTCTTTCATTGTGATTTTGCTAAGGATTTCTGGAATTGTTTTAATATCAACAATGTCAACCTTAGTTTTAACTCTTTTTTTGACTGGATGAAATATTTTTTGTCTGTGCGTGAGTGTACTATTGACAGCCTTGTTCCTACAAATTGCCTTTCCTCCTTTGGTTGTTGGTTGTTATGGTACAATCGGAACAAATTTATTTTCGAACAACAGATGTCTCATCCTCATGATCTTTACTCTCTTTCGTTAAATCGGGCTCGCGAATTTCATCTCATTTCTGGTAACTCGTGTTCCCTTTCTACTACTAAAGATATTTGGGTAAAGTGGAAGCCTCCCGCTTAGCTTTATGCCAAACTCAACACTGATGGTTCTAGATTGAGTTCCGGTCGTGCTGGAGGTGGTGGTCTTATTCGTAACCACCTTGGGGAATGGATTCTCGGGTTTTCTAGAAATCTTGGATTTGCTTCTAGTATTGCTGCTGAGGTCTGGGCTCTTCGTGATGGTCTTCGTCTGGCTTCTCTCCACAATATCCGTTGCCTTATTGTTGAAGTTGATGCTTCTGCACTTGTTACTATGGTTAATCAAGGTGTTGGGAATTGTCACCCTCTAAGCCCTATTATTAATGATTGCAGGTATTTAATCAGCAACCTCTGGAGGTTTCAGTCTGTCACACATTCAGGGAAGGTAATCGCTGTGCGGATATGCTCGCCAAGATGGGCTGCCATTCTGTTTTGGATTTTATGGTTTTTGATACATCTCCTGTTTGTATTTCTTTATTACTGTATTTTGATGCTTTGGGCATGTACTTCCCCCGTTGTATTTCTTCTTATTAATTTAATGTTAATCGTCTTTTTTACCAAAAAAAAAAAAGGAAAATGGAATCTTTGATGGATGAGAGTACGTCAGCGTGAGACAAGCAACCGCACTTGAAACTAATTTCTTTAAATTTGCTTTTTTTCTCTTTCCAAAATGTTTATTTTAATTCATAGAATTATGATTAGATAATTACGTACGTATTTACTTATCTTATAGTTAGCTTATTTCCACTAAGAGTTATAGAATAGGCATTTTAAAAAATCCACTGTTATAATATATAATTTTCAATAATAATCAATTTAGAAAGAGGGTTTTCAATAGATTCACCACCAGAACTTTCTATCATCGTTATAAATATAATTAAACTAACAATAATTCTATTTGTTCTCCTTTTTATCCCCTCTCGTGTATCTAACCAACTTGGAACAATTGTTTATAAAAACTGACCGTTGAATTTGATGCTCCACTTATAAGTATCAAAAATGCAAAAAATCACATTGATCCAACAATTAGTTTTTCAAAAAATTAATTGCAACAGTTTTTTCACAATTTTTTCATTATTTTTTACAATTTTTTTCATAATTGCAAAAACTAACAATTTGATCAATGTGATTCATGATAAATATAAGTGGAACATCAAATCCAACGGTTGGTTTCTCAAAATACTTATTCCAAGTTGATCAAGTGCACAAGACAGAATAGAAAGGGAGGACGAAAAAGGGAGAACAAATAAAATTTTCCAAAATTTCAAAAAAGAAATTAATGAAAGAATTTATTCATAATACTGGTATCATATATGACAATATTTTTTTTAAAAAAAAAAAGAAAAAAAAGAATTTAGCATAATTTTTTATGCAGAATATTTTTAGATTTTCTATATATATATATATATATATATATGAGGAATTCTTAATTGGCTTGTTGTAAATACGCCCATGATATATTATGGAACAAAGTAGGAAAGGGTTCGCTTTCACTGTTAAGAGCAGGTAACCAATTACCTGTCTTTGTTTCTATTGCATTCTATCTCATTGTATCATATTCTATTATGCAATGTTCGGAAATCGCTTTGACCTACACCAAGGCATTGATGGTGATTTTTTTTTTATTTATTTATTTTCCGGTGGCAATGAACGTTTAAATTAGAAAATTCTTAAGAAAAAAGAGCGTGTTTGTGATACTTGGGAAAGTTTCAAAGTAAACTACAGAACATTTAAGTGGCCACGTATACTCTTTTTTGGATAAGCAAATAAGAGTATAAGTGGCCACGTATACTCTTTTTTGAATAAGCAAAAAAGAGTATACGTGGTCACGTGGCAAGTATACTCTCTTGAGGGATCATTTTTTTACAATTGTTTTTATAGTATATATCGACTAAAGTAAAATCGAGTATGCATCTGTTATTTTGACCTCGTGCTCATATACTAGTTTTATCCCAAACCAACTTGAAGAAGAAGAGGAGGATGATAGCAGTCCCCGTTGCAGATCCGGTGAAGAAGAAGACGAGCAGCCGCGGCGGCGCTGTGCAGTAGATCCGGCGAATCGTGGCCCCAGTCACGTACGCCAAGAGGAAGAAGAATTTCAATCGCGCTGCAGATGTTCCGGCTCAGGACACAACTCGTTTTTTGAGAATTCGTAGTACAGAAGAGGTGACACAGTGTGCCATAGTTTAATGTTCACATTAACTACATATGTATTTGCATAACTTTCATTATCTGTTTGTACTTCTAAGATACCGTTATAGTATTATTCTTGATGGTGTTTACCTTCGTTTATTTTCCTTTGTGGAGGGCATAAACTTTGCATTTGATTACATCATTTTTCATATATCTATCTAACACAAGTTTAGCTCAATCTGTGTAGGTCTCTCTCCTAACAAAGACGCGTCACAACGAAGTCATACTATGCCTCGCGAGGGTATATCCTATGCATGTATATTGTTTTCCTCTTGTAACCCTCACTCTCTTCCTCATTTTTTCTCTCTTTATCTATAGCTCTGCACCCAAAGCCTCCATTAAACTAAAAGTCTAGAGAGAGAAAGTCCTCTGTGTTTCCCATCTCTATTCTACATGCACATCTGGCCTGAAATTCACATGTTGATTTCCGATCATTACAAATGGCAATTGAATTAAGGAATTAAACTATTCTTTCTTTCTTCTATGTCTATGCATGTATATGCATGTATATTGTTTTC
>JAESVK010051267.1:2890-22828 GCA_017140935.1 Hamamelis virginiana | reverse complement strand
ACACACACACACACACACACACATATATATATATATATGTATATATACACTACTACAATAAGCTAAAAAGGGGACATGAGGCGGAAAGATTTTTAAGGACGGTTTTAAAAACCGTCCTTAAAAATATACAAAGAGGACGGTTTTTTAAAACTGTCCTTAAAAATCAGCACCGTTTTGAAAATCTGTCATCTTTTGTATTTTTTAAGACAAAACGACGCCGTTTTGTTTTTGTTTTTTTTTTTTATAATTACAACAGCTCAATATGACGCCGTTTACCCACCTTCGTTTTGGCTCCTTAGGGATTTACTCCCGCGCGCCCTTATCAGCCCCTCTCAACCACTCATATCTCTCTCTAGCTCTCTCTCTCTCTCTGCGAAGTCTCGATCTCACCGGCCGTCTCTCTCCCCCATGGAAAACCGCCGTTGCTGGAGCACTCATCGGGATGGTCACTCATATTTCTCTCTCTAGCGCTCTCTCTCTCTCTGCTAAGTCTCGATCTCACCGGCCTTCTCTCTCCCCCATGGAAAACCGCCGTTGCTGGAGCACTCATCGAGATGGTTCTCCCTGCTGGAACCCTGCCGTGAAACCCTAACCTGGTTAGATCAGCTCATCGGGGTCACGCTTCTCGATCCCTGCCGGAACCTTGCCGTGAAACCCTAATCCTATCGTGAAACCCTAAACCCTAACCATCCATCTGCACTGGTTTTGGGTTTGTACTTTAGCTACAAAGGTCTCTCTCGATCTGCTTGGTTCTTTTCCTTGCCTTCAAAATGGGTCACCTTCAGAATAAGCCTATGAACCGTAGCAGAGGTGGTGGTAGAATCCTTGACCTTTACTTTATCAGTGTTAGAGGAGGCTTTAGACCTCTTAAACAACAGACTCATATTATCAAACAGGTTAATTTCTCATTCTCTTCATTGATTACTTCTGTTTCTGAATTTTTTTTTTTGTTTTTTTTGAATGGTTTGCACGTTTTTGTGTGGATGGTAGTTTTGATTTTTGTTGGTGGGTATGGCTTATTTGGTCTTGATTTCTTGAAGGGTTGAAGAATTTCTGCTGTCACCTTGGTGAACTTTCTATTGTTTGGTTGATTAGAAAATGAAAGGGGAGAGAAGAATGTAAAATTTATATCTTACTTTTCATGTTTTTTTGGCTTCCAAGAAATTAAAAGTAACTTAACTAAGCTGTATTATGCTTGCTTGAGTCATGAGTGGAGTCTTTTGTTTTCTTGGGCCTGAAAATGATGAAAAATTTAAGATTTATGATTTTGGTTTAATTTATTTTCCAATATTTTCTCAGCACCCCAAAAGGCCTTTAGTTTCTATTTTTCATGAGTGAGTAATTTAATGGGTGGAGAGTTTTATTTTATAATTTTTATGGGAAAGAATATCGATTTTTGCTGGTGGGTATATATGGCTTATATGATTAGTTATTGTTAAATGCTATTAGTAGAATTTCTGTTTTAGGACTTGATATCTCTATTTCCTGAAATTGTAATGATAGAAGTGGATGTTGGAATTATCGGATTTATTTATTTTTAATCTGTTTCAGTTGCCTTACATATATTGGCATAGCACCTATTATGAGTTGTACAAATACATCGAACCCTAGTGTCATGCTTGGGGTGGGTCTGGTTGCTAAAAAAGCCTGTGAACTAGGTTTGGAGGTTAGTTTTGGCTTCTTGAATGTACTATGCCACTGAACTTTTGGCCTGTCTTTACCCTCTACTGGAAGATCAATCTTGGGAGTATAGTTTTCTAACATGTATTTAAACATGATAATTCTCCAGGTTACGCCATGGGTTAAAACAAGTCTTGCTCCGGGTTCTCGAGTTGTTACAAAATATCTGCTCCAGAGGTATAGGTTATGATTTTTGGAAGATATGCCATAAATTCTCAGTTTATCTTTTGATATCCTACTCTTTTATGTGAAATAGTTAAATTTGGCTTCTGATGGGTGTCTGTAGTGGCCTGCTAAAATACTTTAACCAACAAGGCTTCCATATTGTTGGCTATGGCTGCACAACTTGTATTGGGAATCCAAGGGATCTTCATGAATCAGTTGCTTCTGGAATTTCAGAAAATGGTAATTGGCTGAGCAATAAGAATATATGATAACTGTACATTCGATTCAATGTTTTTAATTTTGGTCTTGTTAGATTTTCCAAACCCTTGGCGTGGAAACTTTTGCAAGGATGTTTTGATTTCAAGCACATATTTTGTGGCTTATAAACAATTTTGTAAAATTGTGATGTGATGAGGTAATCTTGCCTTTCTCACAAATACATTAATTTCTGATTTTGTTCTTTGATTGTCATCCATTTGAGGTTTTCATTTAATAAGCAATGCTCATCTAATACACATGTTTGTTTACTACCCAACTTTATGTGACATAAACATTGTTGATTCCATTGCCATTTGATATAATCTTTCATCAACTCCAACACCTTATCTGCTTTCTGTACCTATTTCCAGCCCTGTTTTTCATCATTTCTTCTCCTATCTTGCTTGATAATTGTAAAAGTTTGAGCGTCAGCTTATGTACTGATTTGTGTATGAAAAAGGAGCAAACAAAGTTTCAATTCAATCTCTAAAGTTGATATTACAGCAACCTGTTTTCAGTTTTCTTCCATCTTAGCTGCTGCCCTCTTACTCTACTAGCACATCACAATTAGAAATGCATTAACAATTGGAAATATGCTCATGATTGCTTGAATGGTTTTCTAATTTCTGTCATAATGTCATACCTTGCAATGGAATCCAATTGGAAATGCATTAACAATTCAATGAAAGCAATGCAGATATTTCGTATCACATTGGACTTCATCGGTATGGTTTTTCTCTCTCTCTCTCTCTCTCTCTCTCTCTCTCTCTCTCTTTCTCTCTCTCACACACACACACACACACTAAGTGTGATAGGATATGTTTTCAATTGTATACTTAGTGTTTCTAAAAACTATGGCTTAGGAACCCAATGAAATGTTTTCTAGAGTTGAATATGAAACAGTGAAATTAGTATTCCTTGCAACTTGTTGTAAGGAACCCAATCCTCAGAAATGATTTATCTTTGTTAATTTCTTATCAATTATATGATACATGTGTATATAGGAAGCATTTCGCATATGAGCTTCAAACCCCAAGTGTGGGTTCTTAAGCACCTTAATTTGATATCTGGCACAAGCACAATGGTGTAAAACTACCATGTTTTGATCATTCTGGACCATTTTGCCTGGGCATTTCAGCAACCATTCCTACAGCTTTTTTGTTAGAAATTAAGTCTTAACCATCTAAGATTTAATAACCCTGCCTCTATTTGACTATTAGATAGCCAATGGAAACCTTGCTTAGTATTAAAATTTAGAAGATTATTTATAACTGCGAAGGAGCCACATTCCTACTGCCAAGCCAAATAATTGGGAGGGCATTTTATTCTTCTAATGTATCCATGAAGTTCTGTATCCATATGTCTCATTGCTAATCTTAGATATGCATACATTTGGTAACTTTTGAGTGTTTCAGTTTCATATCAGTGGTTTAAACTTTAAATAGCTTTATGTCCTTAGGTATGACATTGGTTATTTTAAGCCACTTTTAACATGTCTCTTATGTTTTTCGTTTTCCAGAGATATCACCAAGGCATTTCCCAGTTATGTCCGTAGATATCAAGAGGACAAAAACCTTTTTCTAGAGACCAGCTTCCTCCAAACATGACAAATATTGTATGCTTCATATGTGGACATGTTTCCTGTTCTTTTTCTTATTATTTCCTTTTTGGTTTTATGATGATTCCCATTTATGATTCTTTTATGTGCAGAAATCTAGCTGGTTGTAACTTCAATGGAGGCATCCCTTATTCCATTTTTCAGATGGCTTCTCTTCAATGCTTGTGAGTCAAATTTAATATCTCTGTTTCATTTCTTTAATTTCTCTGTTTCATTTCTTCATTCAACTTGACCCAAAGGTTCAAACTAAACCATTTTGTTTTTTGTTTATTTTTTATTTTTTATTTTTGTTTTAAATTTTGGAGCATAGAAACATCAGTCACAATCAACTTGGCCAATTGGATGATGCGTTTGGACAGCTTTTTGCCCTCGCCACATTGTGAGATCTCTACCCACCCCTTTCTCAATTCATAAATGGACGACTTATAAGAGAACCGTATCTTTTTTCTTCCTCAGAAGACACCTTTTGTAAAGTGTGGACTTAATTGCATGGGAGTTATAAAAGTCAATAATGACCACTGAAAAAGTCAATTATAAGCTTTCGTTGGGATTATCCAAAATAAGATGAGGAAAGATGGGTCACAATTTTATTATTTTGTTTCATTTGATCTAAAAGTTTTCACTCTTTCTTGCAAAAGTTTGGCAAAGCACAGAATAGCTGAAGTGAATACACTAAGACACTTCATACACTCAATTCCATATTTTGGGTGTCAAACATATCATGGGTTTGGTGGATTTATATAATGTATTGTTTTTTAATGGGTTTATTTATATTTAAAAAATGAAGAGGTGGCTGTTAGTTTTATACTATGAAATGGTTACTGCGATGGAGATACAAAATCTACTCGAGAGTCTCGCTTAACTCCTTTGTATGCGCGCGTGTGTGTATTGTTGTCCTTTGCTTTGTCCTGTTTACTACTCTGTTTACAGTCAATTAATTAGCTTGTTATTGATGGATTGCTTTTTTATGTAAGATAATTGAATTATATAGCTAAAAATGCCTACAGCCTAGTATACAGGATGGATACAAGTGTAAGTATAAATCTTTATAATGAGCAAGAGTCCGACAATATAAAAATGAAGGCTTCCTATCCAATCAAGTTTAGGACTTAAACCCTTCTGAAGCATAAACAACTCTTTCCTAAGTTTGAACTTTCTAGCCTTAGATTAACCTTGATTGTTGTCCTTTATGTCTAAAATAAGCTTGAAAAGATTATGTAGTCACATTAATTATTATTTTTTAGGTTCAGAATTCATTAGGGAGATTTCTATAGCAAGATAACAACAATGAAATAGCATTAGATGTCCTAATTTTCTGTTACCACTGCATTGAATTTTAGAAGCATGCAATATTTTGTTATATCTTTCAATAGTTTAGGGAATTGAAGGCTTATATGAATCAGATTCTCTCACCATCTAGTGGACCATGGTGCTAGACTTCATGCAGGTTAGAAAAGAGCAAGAAACATGAATCTTAAGTTTGCAATATCTTCTAAATTAATACCTTTTTAGCAGTTTGAAAAATGACCTCATTTTATCTAAATCTTTGCTCTAGACCTTCAATTGGTGCTTTACAGACTCACAGTTCTTTTATCAAGTCATGCAATTATCATTGATCCTATTAGTGTCTCAGGCTAGTTTCTAGTATTGCGCATAAGATCTTCAGAATGAACATTAGATTAATGTTAAGTTTTATTTCATTATTTTACCAAGAATGATTTTAGTGTTAAAAGTTTGCATTTTGCAGTTTCAGGACTAAACAGACTCATGTAGCCCTTTATATGGCTGCAATTACTTCCCTTTTTAGTTTGGTGGGAAAACCTATTATTAAGGTAGTTTAATGCTTTAATTTCTATTTAACAATTGGTTGGGAAAATTTGACTGAAAGAATAGCAGAATATTCCTATCATAATTGCCCATTTTATCCTATTCATGTAGAGTTTTAATCATACTAGTAATATTTTCTAAGCTTTATATTTTATCCAGATGACTAAGAACTTCTGTTCATATTTATGATAAACCAATTCATGTGAAATTTAACTCCCTAAAACAAAATAAGTTTATCATACAAATAAACAAAAGAGGAGCAAAATTATCCTAAATGAGCATTCTAAGATAAGCATCAACTTCCTAAAGAAAAAAAAAAATGTAGAGTGGTTGTTGATTGTTCTTCCTTGTTATATAGAGTGCTTTTGAAATGTGATGTTTTGCACCTATACTTGAAGCCAAGCTCTCTTGCATAGTGCATATAGTTGCTGCCATTCTTAGAATAAAGCACATTACTCTAAGCACATTACTATATATAGCTTAATTAGTATGTAATGGCTACACTACTGGTTTTTGCCCCATTAATATTATTTGCCCCATTCAGAAGAGACTTCGATGTTCGTGAAGCCATTCACGAAGACCATGTGGTCTCTAATGGCAGCAGTGAGCATGCTAACTGGTTTCATTGTCTGGTTAATTGAACACAGAACTATCATTGAATTTGGAGGTTCACCTGTGTGGCAATTTGGAAGAGTTCTGTGGTTCTCCTTTTCAACACTCTACTTGGGGCAGAGTAAGACAACTGAACTATACTTGGACAATATAATTGAAAATCTGATCAGGCTTAAACTTGACACGTATATACCAATACTAGAGAAGGAAATAAGTTGGTGATTATCTGGCCAGTCAGGATCATCTGCACAACTCAAACATGGTTTGGGAAGGTAGTTTCACCCAAATAAATTCTTCAGATTTCTGCTGATAACTTTATGGGTAGAGGTGTCATTGCCTCATTGCTAGCTTTATACTTCTCACCACACACACACACACACATGAAAACAAAAAAGTAGACATCTAAAAATTAAATATAGTGTAAGAGTATTATGTGTTTACTTGTATAGTTGTCTACATTCAAAAGTGAATACAAGAATTTAGAGCAAAGTTCTGACATTGTTGGAGAGAAATGTCAAAACTAGAAATGTCAAAACCATGAATTTTGTCATAAAGAAGACACATCTAAATAAATATAGTGTACATAAAGAAGAACAAAGCCAAAACCATGAATTTTTAGTTTGCATGTATACATGTATGCAGAATTGATTAAGGTGATTTTTGGAGATGTGAATTTTTTTTTTCAATGATTTCTGACTCATTTTTGGAAGTTTTTACTTCATAATAATGCAAAATTGTTGGCTTATAGTTGGAATAGTCAGAAATTCTTCTTACTGATTTGGGTTGATCTTACTTGTATAAGTTGGCCAGGGGGCCAGGCCCTAACTAGACAAGGTTGTGAGCAATCTTGATTTCCTTATCTTATTTATTATTTATTTTTTATGATATAAATTTATGAGCATTAGTTTTTGCTCATTGTGATATGATATAAGAGCTTTAGAAGTAAGTTTTTGAAACTGAAATGAGAAGTAATTAAGTTTTGGCTCATTGTGATCTGATAAACTATTCTCCATTTGTAAGGAAACAAATGAGTTGAGAAGTGCTTCTTATGTCATTAATCTTGTAACTAGATTTTGATGCACTGCACTTACCAAAACTTGAATAATATTTGCTTTCATCACTTAATAGTAATATCTCTTCTGACTAGTTGGTTAGTTGCATGAATTATGGTAATATTTCTGTTAAAGACTGATATCTTATAAACTTCTTGATAAACTTCTTGATGATTCCATCTAGCTAGCTACATGATACAAAAATAGATCTCTTCTAACTTGTTTTATGCATCTATGTAGGTTTCCAAGATATGTACCATACGACTCACTAGAAAATGATCACCAGAAAATGATGGAGGAATTAGCTACTACGATTGTATGATTTATTTTGGGTCTCATTCTTCGCATTATTCCTTATCTAATTCAATGCATTTTTTCTTTGTACATATGCAGTTCGATAGCATTGAAAGTGATACAATTGAGGAGATTGACGATGTCCGAGTCGAAATAATGAATTATATCTACAAGCACATGAAATCCACATGAAACCCACTTTGAATTTGGTTGGCTGAAATTCGCTTGTCATATATTGTGTCTAAATGTATTTTTTGGGGGTTTGAGGTGGACGGAGACCCACTTGGGTTTGATTATTGGATTTTGATTTTGGTTAATGAGTTTGACATATATTAGAAGTGTTATATACTCATATGTACACAGGTTAAATATTGGGAAATATTGCAATTATAGCGGAAACTCTGCCGGATTTTTTGTCTAAATATGCATACTTTTTTTCCAATAATAGTTATGGTTTAGATTGATTTTACCATTGCATGTTATAAAATATATTTCTTTTAGGATGTATATGAATATGGAGGTGGTTTATGTTGGAGACCATATTAGGAGGATACAACTTTAAAGATTCGGTTCGACCCTGGTGGCTTTATGACTATGATACCCTGGTATATAACTCACTCACATATTCTTGGATCTTATTATAATGTTAATAGTATATTTTTGTATATATTTCATTATGAAATTCTTTTTGAACAATTTGCAATATTGTCTTTAGATTGCTTGAGCATTATTTGGGATGAGAGATAGGAGGACACAACTTTTGAGATTCGGTGCGTCCCTGGTGGCTACATGTTTATGCTACTACGGTATATAACTTATTCGTGTATCTTTATGTACTATTGATGCTATTTTCATTTCTTGTGAATTATTTAGATTTTATAGGCTTAATGAAAATAACTTTGGTAAGCTTCCATACAATAGGTTCAATTAGAAATACAAAATTTTATACATTTTTTTTTCATAAATAATAGATTTAAGAGGACGGTTTTAAATGTGTCCTCATGTGCGATGTCTTTATAAATCATAGATTTAAGAGGATGGTTTTACGAGTGTCCTTAAAAATATGAATTAAAAGGACGGTTTAGAAACTGTCCTTAAAAATATTGTTAAGGACAGTTTATAAACCGTCCTCTTAAATCATATTTTTAAGGACACTCGTAAAACCGTCCTCTTAAATCAAAGAGGACGGTTTAAAACCGTCCTTAAAAATATTTTTTGTAGTAGTGATATATATAAGATTAGACATATTTAAAATAAATTGTCAAAGTGAGTTTCGGGTATCGGAATATATATATACACAATTTTAACATTGGACTTAATTAAAAATTATATATTGAATTTATAACACTCCGCACCTCGCCAAGTAACAATATTGTCCACTTTGCCCGCACGTGCAACGTACGTGCCCATACACGAATGTCAATGTGATAAGCGCACGACTTTGCTTTCTCGAGTTGTCCCTTAAAATGCGTTGTTACTAAGAGATGTACGGTGTTTACTTATGAGCCCAGTCACTCTCACTATCTTTTCCGATGTGGGATTCTATGACCTCACAATCCACCCCCCTTAAGGGCTGCACGTCCCCGTGCAGTAGCCTGCCAGCCTCCGGCCCGCCCACATACACGCGAGCACGTTAGGGACCCACACTCGGATCAAACGAGAGTCGGTTTTGATACCACTTGTAACACCCTGCATCTCACCAAGTAATAATATTGTCCTCTTTACCCGCACGCGCCCATACACGCACGTCTACTTGACAAGCGCATGGCTTTGCTTTCTCGGGTTGCCCCTTAAAACACTTTGTTACTAAGAGATGTACGGTGTTTACTTATTATAAGCCCAGTCACTTCCTCTCTCTTTTCCGATGTGGGATTCCAGGACCTCACAGAATTATAATGAAATGATTCTGTAACTATTTGCTGACTTTTATTTGCTGATTTTATAAAAGTCAGCAAATACTGACTTGATCAATATCATTGATTAGGAATTATATTTGAAGTGATATGTTCCAAACAGTTATACCTTACTTTAATTAAAATCAATTAAAAAATCCAAACATTTGGATTTCTTTTTGTAATGAATTATACATTAAATGAAAAGAAATCTAAAGGTTTGGATTTCTTAGCTGATTTTAGTTAAAGTAAGGTATAACTGACTAGAACACTTCTCTATATTTGAATTAAATAAATGTATCAAAGACATATATATATATATAAGGTTTTTTCTTTTTCCTATTTTTTTTCCGTTAATTCCTTGATGTATGGTAAATTTGAACCAACATCGTTCTACGATAATCATTGTTTATTGACAGGGAAGTAGCCAGAATTTGTAGTTAGGGTGGGCGAAACTCTAAAAATAAAATAAAACTTAAGGTTTCATCTTAAAAGTAACATGAAAAGTATCTATTAAAACTAATAAATTATCTATATTTAATGCACAAAAGCACGAAAACACTACTAAATGAAACACAAATCATCAAAACATAATTCATATTAATAAAATATTCGCTAATCGATTACAATTGTCCCCTTCGAGTCTTTATTTTTTGAAAATGTTATATGATAACCACATTATCAATGCCATCAAGTATGTCCTTCTTAATATATCCAATCAAGCTATCATTCATCAATTGATTATCCATCTGGTTGTGCAATCGACTCTTCACAATTTTCATTGCAGAAAATGCCATCTCTACAATGGCAATCGCAACTGGAAGGGTTAGTGCCAATATCAAAATCAAGTAAACTAATGGATACACTATTTTTCTTTTTGTTTCAACCATTTTTTGAGCTAAAGCACCAATCCTTTTCAATTGTGAAAAGTCACTAGAAGAACGCATATCAACAACATAATTCTCAAGTTGATTGTCAAGCATAGTAAGATCGAATGCAAAAAAATCTGTTAGATAAAGTGTAGCTAAGCGAATCAATTGTTGTTTGTTAAAAGCATAAAAAAAAATCATCTGTCCTCAAGCATGCCACACAAAGAAGCAATTCAGTATTTGCCTCAGTGAAACGACTGTTAAACTCAAGAAATTACACATCAATGACAGAATAAAATAGCTCAATGCGATAGTGAGATGTAGATTTTTTTTTATTTTTTTATTTTTAAATGTAGCCCACCCTTGCCCCATGGTGGCTACGTCCATGTTTAGTGATATCAAAGAAGTATTAAGAGATTTTTGTTTAGAGAATTAGGAGTTCCTAACATCCACTAGCTGATCCACTCAGCCCTTGGATGGAATTTGCCTTAAGTTTGAAATTCTTTTATTGAATGTCATATATATATATATATACACACGAAGAAGCTAATATAAGGTGCACCTGCAGAGCATAGTTTGAAAAACTGATTATTAGATTAGATTCTCCTCTTTGAATGTCATGTCTTTATAAAATAATAGTGATACAATGGTCGGTTTTTGAAAAAATCAACCGAAAAAAAATGGTGATATTTCAAAAAACAAAAAAAATCACCGTTTTTCATTTTGACATTTTTACAAAATCAACCGTTGGATCACCGTGATTTTTTGTATACATGTCATTTAAAGAGGGGAATATAATCGAACGGTCGGTTTTGCAAAATATGTTTTGTAGTTGCCCCAACAAATTTCACCGGATGCAATTTTGCACTAGGTGCACCTTATATTAGCATCTATATATATATATATATATATATATATATTTATATACATTAAATTGGAACAATTCAAAGGAGTTCTAAAAAATGAATGTAAAGGTATATATCCAAATTAAACCTGTTTAATGTATGAAAGTATAGATGGGTTGTTCAAAATCAAACTGTTAACTCTAACTTTGATATCATAATTAAACTTGGATTAACGAAAGGAACCTTAAAGTTATTTTTCCCCCTTCTGTTTCATATTTATTTTGCTGGGTAATTAGAAGTTGAGTAATGCTATACATCCCAAAAAAAATTTCAAACAAATTAAAATGTCCTAAATCAATTCAAGTCCTTCATTTATTATCAAGAAAAGAATTTCAAACTTAAGGCAAATTTCTGAGATTGGAAGGAATTGAAACATGTCCCTAGAATCTGGTGGATTATGTAATTACAAATCAGTAGTTGCAACTCCAATATATTGAAGCCACGTGTGCATAGACAGCAAACAAGAGGAATTGAAGCTCTTGTTTGGCTAGGGATTTCAAAAGGACTTTCCTTTTAATTATCCACTCAAGATCCAAATCCTGTGATCTCTAATCTATTGTTGCAAGTTAAAGAAATCATTCCTTCATTTCATAGATTGGGTGACCTTGAATTTAATTGGGAGGGTCCAATTAAATTAAATTTAAATTTAAAAAGTGTAGAATAATATTATGAGGTCTTTAAAATAATTAAATTTATCATGAGGTCTTTAAAATAATTAAATTTAAAAAGTGTCAATGGTATGTAATCTAATACATTAGATCTAATGGTATAAAAATCTTATTTCGAAGACTAGCTTTTGGGTATATAACCCTTCCTTGTTATTGTACTAACCATAATAGTGACAATCATAATTAATTATATTTATCAAATATTTTTCAGAAATCTTTTTCGTTTATTTGATCGAATATTTGAATGGAGACTTGAGGGAATAGTTGTGCCTAAAGGGAGCATTACAGATATTGATGGACTAATTAAGGGTCTGTTTGGATAAGTTAATACTTTTTATTTTTTCACTTTTAGAAGTGAAAAATGAAAATTTTGATTCCGTAAAGTATTGCTAGTTACTTTTAAAACCTGAGGCAGTAAAACTTTAAAAAGCTGAGATATAATTAATTAAAACTTCTTCCAACCACAACTTTTAAAAATAACTATTAATACTTTGCACTATAAAAAATTTTAATGATTTTTTTTTTAATACTTTTAAAAGTGAAACAAAAATTGATAGCTTATTTGAGCAGATCCTTAATATTTGCGAACACATGGAGCATTATTGGCCTGGAGGAAAATTATAATCTTCCAAACTATTGCATTAATTTTGTTATTAATTATTATTATTATTTCCTTAGTAGGTAACTTAGAGGCTTAAACATAGCACAAAAGGGGTTAAGATCTTCAACACAAAATGTTGATGGCGTGATGAATTAAGTTCTAATACATTATATATACATTGAACAAAACTAGTTATATGTTTTTTTTTGTTTTTGTTTTTTTTTTTTTTTTTGTTTTCTGGTTCGGACTGATTCTCTCTCTCAATAAATTAAGTTCTAATACATTGAACCAAAATTTGTACAAGCAATTTTTAATTAAATATGATATAAAATAATTGTATAAAATCTTTGAAATCCTTCACAACACTAGCTGACTAAAAAAAAACACAAAACTATGTGATGATTGCTGAAGCCAATTGACCTGGCTCCTAACAAATGATGGCCACCAACTATCATATATATATATATATATATATATATATATATATACTAGTATTGACCGGCGCGATGCGCGGCAACCACAAATAGAGTTATGAATAGTAAATGTAAATTGAAAAGAAAATAATGTTTACTCTTTATCGAAGTATGGTACATAAAAATCAATTTCATTCTAGCATAAAAACTTATGAAATTAATAAAGATTCGTGTTTGGTAATACTTTCTCTTCCTTAAATACTGTTAAAATGTACATATTTTTATATGCTTAGATTTCTCTATTTAGAAAGAAAAAAGTTTTTTTTATTGTAAATATGGTAGATGACCACCCATCTTCTACTAGTGGATGACTACCCATTTTCTACTATGTAACCCCCTCTAGCTTTAAGGTTTATAACCCCCTCTAGCTATAAGGCTTATAACCTACACCCTTTGGTCTCTCCCTAATTAAATCTTGTAAGTCTATAAAATGAGAACTTAGGCCCCTTGAATAAGACACATGCAAGACACCATTTCTTCTTCTATCTCTTCTATTCTACTTTTTATTACTTTTACAATACGTTATCAGCACAAGGTTCTAACCAAGCACGAGTTTCTAGCCAAGTTGTTTTAAGGTAATGAAGAACATTTGGTGGGTTTTTTTTTTTTTTTTATGGTGTTTTTTTTTTTTCAAGAATAATTGTAGTCTTTTAATTTTTATATTTGTCATGAAAAATCATCTCTTCCTGAAGCAAGAGAGTGATTAAAAATAAAAACTAGAAATTTTTATTGTTCATGAGATTCTTATCTTCCCGAAGCAAGAGGAGCTTATAAAAAAAAAAATTGAATTTTTTATAAATTTTTAACTCACCAAAAATGTAAGTTACGACTTCCTATTTTTTTATTTGATGCTAATAATATGATTATATATTATTGTATATATATGTTGTTATTATTGTTATTAGTTTTAGTAATAGGAGTCATATGATGAAGTTTGACATCAAATTAATAATAATAATAATAAATCTTATTATTCTGACATTGTCAATTATGCTTCAATGTTAATTATAATCTATATGTGATTATAAGGCTATCTCTACCATCATATATATATATATATATATTAATTTTAATGTTACTCATATTATTGTCTTTTTCATATATTAGAAATTCAAGAATGACGAATCTTACGAAGCTTGAGTTTGTTGCTCTTGATATCTCTGGGAAAAATTATTTATCTTGGATCCTTGATGCTGAAATTCATCTTACTGCTATGAATCTTGGAAATACAATTCAAGAGAAAAATCAGGCATCCCAGCAGGATTGGGCCAAGGCAATGATTTTTCTTCGCCATCACCTTGATGAGGGCTTGAAAAATGAATATCTTACAGTAAAGGATCCCCTTGTCCTTTTGAAAAATTTAAATGAAAGATATGACCACCAAAAGACAGTGATTCTTCCTAAAGCCCGTTATGATTGGATGCACTTAAGGTTGCAGGATTTCAAAACAGTTGCAGAATATAATTCTGCACTTTTCAAAATCAGCTCTAAATTGCAATTATGTGGAGAGAAAATCACTAAAGAAGATATGTTGGAAAAAATATACTCCACATTTCACGCCTCGAATGTGCTCCTGCAGCAGCAATATCGAGAGCGTAGGTTTGCAAAATATTCTGAATTAATTTCATGCCTTCTTGTAGCTGAACAAAATAATGAGTTGTTGATTAAAAATCACCAATCACGTCCGACTGGCTCTGCATCTATCCCTGAAGTGAATGTGGCATCATCTAGTGGTCATGGTCGTAGCCGTGGCCGTGGCCGTGGTCGTGGCCATGGGCGTGGATGAGGCTATGGTCAAAATAATTATCGATCACGGGGAGGTCATAACAATACCACACAAAACCAATAGAAGTGGTCTAACAATGTAGCAAGGCACGGCAAAGAAAAAATTCAGCCTCCTGCGAATTATGAAAATAAATGTTATAAGTGTGGTATGAAGAGGAATTGGTCGCGTACATGTTATACGGCTGACCATTTGGTTAAACTTTACCAAGCCTCACTCAAGGAGAAAGGCAAAGAGAAAATTGAAACATATTTGATTGATGGTGAAGATCCGGTGGATATTACTCATCTCGATGTTTCGGATTTTTTTGAAGATCCAAATGGCAAAATTGATCACTTAATTGGTGATGGAAATGTCCATGTCGATTAATATTTTTATTGTTTGGAATGTTATATGCATTTTTTTTTTAGTGTGTGTTATTATTTATTTATTTAAAAGCTATCATTAGTGTATTATTTTCCCTTTCTTAAATGAATGAAGTTTAAAAAAAAATGCATTTTATTTCTTCATATTTTATATTGAATTTATTTAATTTTGTTTTTTAAAAGGTATGGATCTTAGTATTGAATCTCTCAGTTCCAAGATAAATGGTGGAGAGATATGTCTAGCAGATACTGCTACTACTCATACAATCCTTCGGGATCAAAAATATTTTTCCCACATAACATTAGTTGAAGCTAATGTAAATACAATATCAGGTCCTGCAGACTTGATTGATGGTTCCGGAAGAGCCACTATAATGTTACCATGTGGCACGATATTCCATATTAACGATGCCTTATATTCAGTCAGATCCAGAAGAAATCTGCTAAGTTTTAAAGATATACGTCGTAATGGATATCATATTGAGACCACATGTGAAAATAATAAAGAATATTTATATATTACTCATATTGTTTCAAGCCAGAAGCTTGTAGTGGAAAAATTGCCTGCTTTTTCTTCAGGATTGTATTATACAACTATAACAACAATTGAATTAAATATGGTGATGAGCCAGAAGCTCTTTAACCCAAACATTTTTATGCTTTGGCATGATAGACTTGGGCACCCAGGGTCAACAATGATGAGGCGAATTATTGAAAATTCACATGGACATCCATTAAAGAACCAGAAGATTCTTTTGTCTAGTGATTATCCATGTACTGTTTTTTCACAAGAAAAATTTATTATTAGACCATCTTATACAAAAGTCCTTGTTGAATCCCCAACATTTTTGGAACGAATCCAATGGGATATATGTGGACCAATTCATCCACCATGTGGACCATTTCGCTATTTTATGGTACTAATAGATGCCTCATCCCGATGGTCACATGTTTGCTTGTTATTTACTCGCAATGTTGCATTTGCCAGGCTTCTTACTCAGATCATTCGGTTACAAGCATATTTTCCAGATTATCCAATCAAGAAGATCCGCTTCGATAATGCTGGTGAATTTACATCTAAAGCGTTTAATGATTATTGCATGTCAGTTGGGATTGAGGTGGAACATCCAATTGCTCATGTACACACTCAGAATAATTTAGCAGAAACTTTTATCAAACGACTCCAACTGATTGCTCGACCTTTACTTATGAGGACAAAGTTACCTATTTCTGCTTGGGGACATGTCATTCTACATGCTGCAGCATTGGTTCACATTCGACCGACTGCTAATAACCAACAGTCACCATTCCAACTGGTACTCGGTAAAATTCCAGACATTTCTCATTTACGAGTGTTTGGATTTGCAGTACAAGTACCAATTGCACCTCCACAACGCACAAAAATGGGCCCTCAATGTCGATTGACAATATACATTGGTTTTGATTCAGCATCAATCATCAGGTATCTTGAACCATTGACACGCGATGTTTTCAGAGCAAGATTTGCAGATTGTCATTTTGATGAGGTCAATTTTCCGTCGTTAGGGGGAGATAAGCTACCAAAAGAGGAACGACGTGAAATTATTTGGAATGCATCATCCATGTCTCATCTCGATCCGCGCACTGCTCAATGTGAAAACTAAGTACAGAGAATCACTCATCTTCAGAAGATTGCTAGCCAATTACCTGATGCATTTATAGATACAACTAAAGTAACCAAGTCCTATATATCAACTGCAAACACACCAGCAATGATCAATATACCAATTGAAAAAATTGCTATTATAGCAGCTAATGAATCATCCATGACACGCCTGAAGCGTGGTCGACCCTTGGGATCAAAAGATTTAATTCTCCGGAAGAGGAAAACAAATGGGCAACAAAACACAAGTCTTAAAGAAAATAGCACTCCTGAAGAGGCTATTCCCACAATTTTTAAAATAATAACTCCCGAAGAGGAAAGTGTCATTGAAGTGACACATTCCCCTGAAGAGGCAATAGTCCTTGAAGAGATACAAAATAATGAAGAGATAGAAGTACTTGCAAATGATGAAATTTCCATAAATTATGCATCCACAGGGGAATTGTGGGACCGTACAGAAGTGGTTATTAATGATGTATTTTGTTTTGCAGTAGCCACAGAAATTTTAAAAGATGATAATGATCACGAACCACGCAGTGTTAATGAATGTCGCAGTATACATGATTGGTCAAAGTGGAAAGAAGCAATACAAGTAGAATTGGATTCTCTAGCAAAACGCAAAGTATTTGGGCCTGTAGTCCCGCAACACCCAATGATGTGAAACCTGTAGGTTACAAATAGGTGTTTGTAAGAAAACATAATGATAAAAATTAAATTGCTAGATACAAAGCACGTTTAGTGGCACAAGGTTTCTCACAAAGACCTGGGATTAATTATGAAGAAACGTATTCACCTGTGATGGATATTATTACGTTTCGATATTTAATTAGTCTGTCAGTCTCAGAAGAACTAGACATACGTCTCATGGACGTAGTTACTGCATATTTGTATGGCATGCTAGAAAATGATATTTATATGAAAGTCCCTGAAGGATTTCAATTGCCTGAAGTAAATACATCACAACCACGAAATATGTACTCAATGAAGTTGAGACGATCATTATATGGATTAAAACAATATGGAAGAATGTGGTATAATCGTCTCAGTGAGTATTTGATCAAGGATGGGTATATTAACAATTCTATATGCCCTTGTGTTTTTATAAAGAAATCAGAATTAGGATTTGCCATCCTTGCAGTATATGTTGATGATATAAATTTATTTGGGACTCCTGAAGAGCTCACAAAAGCGGCTAAATATTTGAAGAATGAGTTTGAGATGAAATACTTAGGAAAAACTAAATATTGTCTCGGCCTGCAAATCGAGCATAAGTCTAATGGAATTCTCATACATCAGTCAACATATATCGAAAAGGTCTTGAAGCGATTTAACATGGATAAAGCACATCCATTAAGTTCTCCAATGATTGTTAGATCCCTTGATGCTAAGAAAGATCATTTTCGTCCAAAAGAAGAAAATGAAGCACTCATTGGTCCTGAAGTACCATATCTTAGTGCAATTGGTGCTTTGTTATACTTTGCACAGTATACAAGGCCAGATATTGCATTTTCAGTTAATTTGTTGGCAAGATTCAACTCTGCACCAACTCGACGACACTGGAATGGCGTGAAACATATTTTACGTTACCTTCGTGGGACTACAGATTTGGGTTTATTTTATTCAAAGGAATCAACTCTAAAAGGATATGCAGATTCTGGATACCTTTCTGATCCTCACAAGGCCCGCTCACAAACAGGGTATGTATTCACATGTGGCAATACTACAATTTCTTGGCGATCGACCAAACAGACTTTGACTGCCACTTCCTCTAATCACTCTGAGATAATTGCACTTCATAAAGCAAGCCGTGAATATGTGTGGTTAAGATCAGTGGTACAACACATTCGAAATGCATGTGGGTTATCTTTGATTACAAACACTCCAACAACAATTTATGAAGACAATGCTGCGTGTATTGAACAAATCAAAGAATGATAAATCAAAGGTGATAGAACCAAGCATATCTCACCAAAGTTTTTCTTCACTCACGAACTTCAGAAGAGTCATGAAATTGAAGTGAAGTAAATACGATCCGGTGATAATGTTGCAGATTTATTTACTAAAGCTTTGTCATCATCAACATTCAAGAAATTGACATATGATATCGGGATGCGTCATGTTTGTGATCAGTCAAGTTGATACTCATCAGGGGGAGTATTATCATCAAGTCTACAGCTTATCTGGACATATGCACGTTGTACTCTCTTTCCTTCATCCAGGTTGTTTCCCACTGGATTTTACTGGCAAGGTTTTAATGAGACAGTTTCTTTAGTGCGTCCAACATCACTCTAAGATTTACAAAATGTTGTACTCGTTTTCTTTTGCTACATTTTTTCCCACGGGGTTTTTCTAGCAAGGTTTTAATGAGTTACATTATCTTAGCGTGGTGGACATCCAAGGGGGAGTATTGTAAATATGGTGGATGACCATCCATCTTCTACTAGTGGATGACTACCCATTTTCTACTATGTAACCCCCTCTAGCTTTAAGGTTTATAACCCCCTCTAGCTTTAAGGCTTATAACCTACACTCTTTGGTCTCTCTCCCTAATTAAATCTTGTAAGCCTATAAAAGGAGGACTTAGGCCCCTTGAATAAGACACATGCAATACACAATTTTATTCTCCTATCTCTTCTATTATACTTTTTTATTACTTTTACAATATATTTTTTTTGTTGAAATTAATTTAGATAAAAAAACTTACAGGAATTAAAATAAAATAAAAATAATAATCACTTTAAGTCAATAAGTCATTGATAGCTAATTGATTTTTCTATTTAAAAACATGAAACCAGTGCAAGAAGTATTAGTAATTAGGCTATGCGAACACTTTAGTCTGCAAGCACAAATTACAAAAAAAAAAAAAAAACCTTATTAAGCTTGCCCTTTGTTCCCATTTTAAAATAAATGAATAATAATAAAACATGGGGAATTATTCCAAACCAATTTAGAATTACATGGATCAAAAATATTAAGCTAAAACACTCAAAAATTCATCAATCAAATTAATCCCATATCTAAATTTACCAAAATGTCATGTATTCTTTGAAGAATTCTAGAACTTGAGTGTATAAAAGTACATCAATATTAAGTATTATGAGTGTTTAAGGTGAAGATGGTTAATTATGGTAAGGCAACCAAAAAAAAAAAAAAAAATATATTCCAAATTTTTTGTACAAAAATTATTGGCTTTTTGAGTTGGTTTTGGTAAAAAAAATAAAAAAAAAAACAAAA
>JAESVK010051259.1:832-11677 GCA_017140935.1 Hamamelis virginiana | reverse complement strand
CAGTAACCTATTTATGGACAGTGTTTCTCTTTCGTGACTAGTACTCAATCAACCAAGAGCAACCAAAAGCTCTGATACCAAAATTGTAACACCCCACACAGGGTAACCCCTATGCGGAAATGCCACAGTGACATAAAACACCAAGCGCTTATCTTTTGAGTAATTTCTTTTTAAAATTAACACAGTTTAAAACAGTTTTTCAAAATACGCGTGCGGAAGTCTTTAAATATTTTTTTTTTCAACATCTCAACAATTAAAGATAGCGCTGAGTACTAGTTTGTATCCTGAGTACAGTCCCGTAATGTACCCAAATTTCAAAAACATCCATTTAGTTTACTGAGTTGGATAGAGTCTCATGCTGATAACGTGTCATCCTCTTAAAGAAAACACATAGCAAAAAAAAATGAACGAACACCAGGATTTACGTGGTTCGGCAAAATTGCCTACGTCCACGGTGAGTCATTTTTATTATTGTAATTCATATTACAAGAATACAATATCTTCTTGTCTCAATACATTCAGAAATATTCACATCCTTCCATATTCTCATATCTGTCAATAAATTTTATCATCCGCCAAATATCACATAAATAAATCATCATATCCGTAATTCATTTATATATATTACAGAATATATCCATCACTTTTTCACAATAAATAATTTTACAGTACATGCATGCTTTATGCATATGACAGATATATGATGCAATGCTCATGCAATCATACCTGTCATTTTCTCTGTTCTGCTTTTCCTGCAGAACATCAACCATTCACATAACAGATGGCTACCTCATTTTTTTAAGGTACTCAACCATTTCTCTGTCCTGCTTTTCCTGCAAAACATCAACCATTCACATAATATATATATATATATATATTATTTTCAAATCATAAAATATACTATGGTGATCATCCACCACTTGCCAACATAATAATGCATTTTAATTATAATGCATTACTCCACCACTTGCCGACACAATAATGCATTTCATAATACTCTCATGCACCTTTCTCAAAAAGTGTCCACATGGCACACTATGGCCAATAACAAAATTCCATGTGTGCAATAAATAAAATAAAATAATAATAATTAAGAAAAATTTACTATTGAAAATTTTGGGGTCTCACAGTGCCACCTAGGCTTGAGAAGTTATCCCCTCCCTCTCTTGAAGATGAGTTTTTGTCCCTAAAATCCAAACCACCTAAGCTTGAAGAGATCCAAATGCCCTACATTTTAAAATTCGCCACCTCGGGCGAAAATGAAACTTTTCAAAGATGTGCAATGGGCATAGATAAGGACAAGGTGGAAGAAGTTGCTCCCAACTTCTTGAATGAGTTTTCCGCACTTGGGAACTCATTTGAGAAGTGTTTGGAGAAGAGGGAGCATGTTGTAACAGTTTTTGATCCTGGTGGATAGGATCTTTTACTGTTAGCTTGTACATAATAGTTTTTGTTTCACAATTTAGTTCTTTTTATTTATTTTCTTATTATTTATTTATTTATTTTTTACTTTCTTGTTATTGTGAGCATTCTAACCATTTTCATAGGTAATTGAGGAAATCTTAACAAACATATACAGGTGATTTTGTTCATTCTCTCCTTTTTATTGTGTCTTTAATGCTTATCATTGTATGCATTGAGTACAATGCAAAATTCAAGTTGGAGGGGGAGGTTTACACTTGTTGTTCACACTTGTAAATGGTAGTTTTGTTCACACTTAGGTAGTTTTTATTTTTTATTTATTTATTTTTTTTATTTTTATTTTTTTTTCTTTTTCGATTTTACAGTCATTCCCCTAGTCACTTAATGTTTTTGAACTTGTTTCAATATGTGTATGCCTATATGAATCTATAAATCTCTTATTTATGCCTTGTTTTGAGCATATGCTTTTGCGTAGGTGATTTTCACTACAATACACTGCACAAATTATTCATTACTCATTTTGAACCAAAGAATATCATGCTTAAGCTTTGTAATCCTTGTTTATATTTGTTGTTCTTTTTTTCCAAGTATTTTTGTATTTTTCCTCTTTCTTTGTGCCACTACCATCATTCCCAGTGTTTTATACCGTTTGTATAGTATTTGCATAATTGATGGTTTTGTTGCGCATTGCATACACATTTATGATTCATGGAAAATGATCATAGGCCTTCTTTGTCTATTTGAGCCTTAATTCTTTCATTAATGTTGCCACTAGCACCTAATTTTGAGCCTTCAAGTTTCCTTTTCTTGGCCAGCTTAGGAATCCCAAGGGTAGAGGTTAGGTTGTATAGGTTTTGGATGATTTGTGTTGTTTGTGTAGTTGTGTACATATGTGTTTCACTGGTTTGTGTGCCAAGTCTCAAGTTTGAGCAAATTATAATTGGAAGGGAAATGAAGTTTGTAATGATTGGTGATGTAAGGGTTGAATAATGCAATCTTGAAAAAAAAAATTAAAGAAAATAGAAAAAGAGAAAAAGCAAAAAGCGAAAGAAAAAAAAAAAAAAAAAAAGAAAGAGATTGCAACAATAAAAGCCCAAAACCTTTCATTCACATTTCCTATGTTCTCAAGAGTTTTTCTGCTTCAATTGGTTGGCACATTGTTCTTGTTCATTGTGGGTTGAGTTAATTGTTGTAATTGTGGGTAGTTTTGTATTGAGTCTAGTTTGTGTTTGTGTTATAGTAGTCTTATGTTTTTAGGTTATATTTTTGTGTATGTGATGGTTGGGTAGATAACCTAAACCACATTATAAAACCATCACATTTCTTGTTATTATCCATCCTTAAACCTAAAGGCATTATCGAGCAACAAAAAACCTATTTGATTCCATGAATTGCTTATGTTTAGCTTTTGTTGCAATTTTACCATCTCTTGTGTTTATGTATGTTGTTGTACACTTTCCCCTTTTTCATTTGTGTTTATGCATCTCTTGTACATATAACTCTTATATGTAACCAACCCATCCACTTAAGTATCACCCTCTCATTCACACATTATTTATTATCAATCTCTTGTCTATATGAATGAATTTTTGTTCAAGTGTTACTTTGTTGTGTTTGCTTTTGTTCTCATCTCTTCTACTTGAGCTTGGTACATTTAATGGTTTGAAATGAGTTTGAATGGTTTTCTTCACGAACACAAGGATTTTATCTATGCAAATCTAGTTCAAACCATTGCATAACTTATGAGAAGAAAGATTTCTTAGCATGCCCATTTTGTTGAAATTTGTTCTTGACGTTGGTGAATAAGGGGAATGTACTCTTCATGTTTGTGGGTGTCATTTCTGCAAACCCTCACGAGACTACAACTCGTCCACTAGGGGGAACCTAGGGGTTTAAAGGCTTATTGCATACGCTAAATGCAATCGCATTTCCTTGCGAAAGTGGATTAGTTAGATTAGTTTATTTTGTTTAGCTTTTGTTTTTATGCTAGTTCTTGCTAGGGACTAGCAAGGCTCAAGTTGGAGGGGGTGATTGTACCATAAAATTGTATATTTCTATTGCATTATTCCCATCATTTTGTGCATACTTGAGCCATTTATATTTATAAATAGATGTTTTTTATGTTTTGCCTTGTTTTTGTGCCTTGTAGGTTGAATGCAAATAAATGGATGCTTTTTGCATGCAAAGTTGGACCTTGGAAGTTTTCATAGATTGAATCAGACCATGAGACCATCGTGGTTGCAAAGTAGACTTCTCAAGCTTCGCGTACATATAAAGAACGTCCAAATCCGACTCCGGACGAGAAAGTTACAAGTGTTTGAAGTCGGGGCATTTTTAGGCATTTTGCTGTTGGGAAGTACTACCGGTAGTAAGAAAGCTACTAGCGGTAGTAGTTTTGTGCATTGTGGACTTTGCTGAACCCGATGGGATTACTACCGGTAGTTGAAAACCTACTACCGGTAGTTCTGCCCGATTTTGCAGCAGTTTATTTTGCAATTTGTTTCTTTTTGCAAGGGCACTTTGGACTTTCATCCCTCATGTCTTGTAACCCTCAAGGGGGGTATTTATAGCACATTTGCAGCTGGAGAAAGGGGGCTTAACCTTATTCTTACCTTAGGAGTAGGAGTAGATTAGTTTTTCTCTTAGTTTTTATGAGTAGATTAGTTTTCTTCAAGTTTCTTCAAGTTTATGTAATGTAACTTAGTTCTTAGCTTGTAAAACTTTATATTCCCATCTTCAATCAATAGAATATCATTTATTTTCAAGTTTCTTGCATTTATTTCTTTGGATGGCTAGCTAAACACCTCAAAGGTGGGTTCTATGGTGGATTTCCTCTCCAAACCCTAGGTAAATGGTGTTTTCTCATCTCAAAAGCTTTCAATGTTTATAGAATGTTGTTTATATGCTTTCTAATCCTTAGAAACCTTGTAGTTTCATATTCATGATCATTGTATGACTTGTTATGTTTGGTTATTGAGCACATATGCATATTACATGTTTGTAAAAATGCTTCATCTTTTGAACCCTTGTAATATCATATTCATGACCATTGCATGGCTTGTTATAATTGGTTATTGAGCACATATGCATGCTACATGTTTGTGAAAATGCCAATGAGAGTATTGAACTTCATTTTATCAATTGTTTCACTTTATTTGAGCCTCCATTGTTAAATCTTCCAATCAAGACCATAGAGTAAATGATTCTTGATTGAGTTTATGTTTGAGAAATCATATATCAAAGGTTGGAATGAATGAACCCATAGGACCCATCTTCTTTTCTTAATTAGTTTTCATTTGCAATTTTCCATCAATTTAGCACAAACAACTCTCAACAATCAAAACCCACATGATTTTACACTTTCTTTTACATTCTTTGGTTTGCAACACATAAGGATCATTTGGACCTGTTCCATTCCCTGTGGATATGACCTAGGGACTCCCTAGAATTTATTGCTTGACGACCGGTGGATTTCTATGCTTGGGAATCTATTGCGCACATCAAATTTTAGCTCAAGCATCCCCTCATTAAGAATTTCCATGGAGAGTCAACTGGCAGAGGTAGAATGGGTAAGGAACCGGTATGAAGAGTTAGCTCTACTGGATGAAAGGCGATTGAGGGCACTGTACCACATTCAGGGGTATCAAAGAAGAATAACCAAGACGTTTGGCAAAAAAGTGAAGCACAGAGGTTTGAAAAAAGGAGATCTGGTACTGAAGGAGATCCGAGCACCGATCCATGACTCGCGAGGAAAGTTCAAGCCCACATGGGTAGGCCCTTACATCATCAGAGAAATATTGTCAGGCGGAGCCGTAAAGATTGCAGACATTGATGGGAATGAATTCTCTCAACCTACTAATTTGGATCAGTTGAAGAAGTACCACATATAACAAAAAAAAAAAAAAAAAAGATAGCCCGCTAGGTAGAAAACCCGAAAGGGCTGCCTAGGCAAAAGTTAGGGTATTAAAATAAAAATAAAAATAAAAAATAAAAAAAATCAAGCTCGCTAAGTAGAAAACCTGAAAAGGCTGCTTAGGCAAAAGTTAGAGCAAGTAAAAAAAAAAAACAAAAGTGGCCTTCTTCAATTTGATTCATGAACTACGAAGACCTGATTCCCCAAATATCACAAAGAGTTAGAGAAAAATGACAAAGCATTGCATCAAGGACGGGGATATGTAGGCAGCCCATAAAGTTACTTTGGGTGCGGTCTATTTCTTGTAAAAACACCAAGAGTTTGGTTCATTTGTAATTATTAAGGGACATTTGTTGAGATTTTAATAAAATCGATATTTATTCATCCATAAATGGTAGAAACCTTTTGAAAGATTTATTACATGCCATATGTGTCCATAATTCCTATTTTCTTCAAATCTTACATTGCTTTGAAAAGTAAAATATATAATCCCTAATCTACTCTAAGTCCTTCTCGCTCCGCGTGCTTGGGCTTCATTCTCATCTTCTCTATTTCTCTTAACTTGTGACGCATCTGATGGAAGTGATGAACCTGTCGACTGAGCTGCAACTCGAGAACCATAAACGAGGCTTTGAACCTTATCCTTCATAGCCTGCACCTTCAAACCCAAGTCTTGTTTAAGCTAAGCCCGATACTCCCCATCAAGCCTAAAAGGCCCATTGCGATCTCCTACCTGACTCATACATAAACCTGAAGCCCATTTCTTCATAGCCCAAGATACCAAAGAAGGAGTAGCCGCCTCTACCCCATGAACATGTCCTTTGAGAGGGAGATTGATTTGAGCACGGCCCATCTAGCGAAGCACCCGAGAAGCCCAATAAAATGATGTATGCTTTAAGCCGATAAGCTTTACCTGACAACATCCCGAAATGTGTAGTACATACTCTTCACTACAATCCCATATGGCCACATGCCACTGAATATCTTCCCAAGTCAGAGAAGAGAAGAAGATAATCATATCCTGAATCGAGCGATGCTCAAGAAACAAAAGCTTACGTGAACAATAGGTATGGGACAAGTGTTTGGGCCCATCGAGAGGAGTAATCAGCTTGAGTCTCTCAACCAACCACATCTGAAGAAGAATGGGGCTACCCCTAATGCAAGAAGCATTTGGAGTGGAAGTGGTCAAGCCCATTTAGAGTTTCAGCTAGCACCAGAGGGATGATGTTATGAGACTTCGACAATGGCAGAATGAGTTCACATGTTTCAATGGGTATGAAAGGGGCTCCGTTTGAAACAAGGAAACAACCCACTATACATAAGGCGAGTGCGTACTGGGTAGGCCTATGAAGAGCTAGTGGTTTTCCCCCTTCGCTCAAGAAAAATGAATCTAGTTTGAGAAGATCAATGGAGTTTCCATGGATATATGAAGAAACTTCCCTAGGTGAGAGTTCAAAGAGATAAGAAAAGGTTTGGAAATAACCTCGACGAATGGTAGGAAAGATGAAAGGACCATTAATAGAGATATTCATCAAGGCACAAAACTCTTCAAATAAAGGACGTACCTCTTCATAGTTAAAGCGAAACACATGAATATCAGATCCCCAGAAATGGATCACAGAGTTGAGAAGTTTGTCTTCAAGCTTCATATGACAGAGAAAGAACCACGAAGTTAGGCCGAATCGTGCGAACACCTTCTTGTCTTCTGCCCTCATTCTTGCTACGGATAGGTTGATAATCAACTTAAGAGCTTCCATTGTGTTTAGTGTGATGAAAGTGAGCCTAGAGGTGTGTTTTTATAGCTTTTTGGCAAAGAAATCGAGTTAGAGGCGAAGTAGGACTCTCAAAAAGTTTAAAAAACGTCAAAATATTCAAAAAATGGGAACCGGGGTCGATGACCATCCCCCAAAGGAAGGCCAACCGTCCATGGAGGGATGGTCATCCATCCCTGATCTCAAATTTTGGCTAATTTTGACTTTTTCGAAACTTTTTGACACCCGGTTTGACTTTTCGCTCAATTTTCGTCAATTTTGACCCATTTTCGAGTTAAAATTGAACCAAAAAAGCAATTGAAACATATTTGTATTCTCATTAGGATAAAATTACATGCCACTCAGAGTTTTTAGTGCATACATAGAAAAAGAATTACATAGAAAATCCTAAGGCATGGTCTGTCAATGTACAATAATCCTCATGCGGACGATGTAAAGCATCCGCAAATACACCAGCCATGGCGTCTGCTAAGGCATGGTCTGTCAACCTATCAGTGTGCCTCATAGAAGGAGAAGGTGCATGGGGTACACGGGCAACTGAATAAGACCCACAAAGCTGAGCACGCACTCTCTCCCCAAGGTACCAATATCTGCCAGAAGGCCCCTCGAGCAGAATCCTCTTATGCGACATCTCAATCGCAGAATTAAGTTGAACGTGCATGGTACCTCTCCAATGGCGCCAAGGATTCCATCTAACCTAATGACAAGGTATATTAGAGAAAGTTTGAACGTAGAAAACAGGAATGAAGATTGTTACCTTATTAGAGCGCAACCCTGCAAGAAAGGCACGACTATGAGCATAATCATGCCTATGGGCAATGGCAGTCACTCGCCGATCCGGGGCATATCAGGCAAGGGTTGGCCAAGAGAAGTCATTGGCAATCAAGGTTAGACTATTTAGATTGAGGTACTCATGGGCCCATACCTGCAGAATATGTGCATTGTTAGAGGATAAGTAGAGGGAAATTTGTGATATTTTCTTAAGATAAGTGAGTATACCTCCCAAACGAATCCCATGCCTCCAAAGTCAGTGCATACCCCTCGGGACCGATAGCACATGGTCCTATACATGGTGGCTAAGGCAGCACCACCCCAGTTATATTGAGGAATGGTATCAATATCCTCCAAACTAGCCAGGAAACCTAGAGGTGCCAAATCAGCAGTACCTACAAAAAAAGTGCATGAAAACAGGTACAAAAGGAAAGCCCACACGATGTGATCGGGATCTGCTCCTTCGGGCATATTGCTGAATGTGGTAAGAAGAGTATTTCGACGAACTGATCTCTTCACAATCTCAATATCACCTGCCCCAAGAAAGGTATCCAAATAGGTCAAATTCTTGCTAGCATCATTATAAAAATCCAAAGGGCGACCCCCAATGGAAAGTGCTGTAATCACGGTGAAATCAAGGGGAGTCATAGTCATCTCCCAAAACTCAAAGTGGAAATTGTTGGTGGTGTCCTACCAAAGCTCAGATAAAGCCATGAGGGCCTGTCTATCCATAGTATCAACCCACAGTGAGTCGATAAAGTCTCCAAAACCAAGTTTCTGGATAGTAGCTTTGACATACGTTTGGAGAATGTCCATCTTGGCCCACCATCCAATAATGCCCTATAAAGATGACCGAGTCCTGATGTCGAACTCTGGCTGTAAAGATAAAGATTAATGGATTAGAGGTATAAAAGATAAGTTATGCTAATTCTTTGAATCAAGAATACAAAATTAACTCACAAAATGGCACATTTTCAAAAAATGTTCAAATTTTATCTCTCAAATGATTTGTCAATTGTGAGTTATTCAAAAAATATATATATATACCATAATTAATGTAGTTAATTTTGGTATTTTCAATTTTACATCAAGAATTAGCATAATTAATTTAAAATGACATATGACTTCTTTTCATGAAAATTGAATTGGAAATAAAAATCTCAAGAGAATAGAATTTTGAAAATCATGAAATAAATACTTAGCATAAGTTTTGAGATAAAATTATTTAAAAGTCATGAAAATGACACTTTATGCAATAATAAGCTAAGTCTTAATTCATGCAAATTTTTTATATGTGCATTACTTAAAGTATTTTGAAAACATATCATGATATGATTATTTTGAAAATATTTGAAAAAGCATGGTATGATGAATTAAGTTGAAAAATTGAAAATTGCCTACCTTTAGGCATTTTATCAAACACTTAGTGTGCACATTTTGAAAATGATTATGAAAACTTGTCATGATAGTTCAAAAATATTCAAATGATGTTTGAAACACATCTAAAATCATGACATGATGAATTGAGTTGAAAAATTGGGAATTTCCTACCTTTAGGCATTTTATCAAACACCTAGTATGCACATTTTTGAAAATGATTATGAAAACTTGTCATGAAGTTTTTGAAAGTATCCAAATGATGTTTGAAACATATTTGAATCATGGCATGAGAAATTTAAATCAAAAAATCAAATTCTAATCTCTTGGGAATTTTATCAAACACTTGGTGGGCAACATTTCATGCTTGTAAAGCTAGTGAAATGGGGCTCTCAAGCTTTGCCAAATACAAATTTCATGAACACAAGTCATCAAACAATATCCAAATATCAATATTGAAGCATCTAGACATCAATGATTCAATAAGAAAGCATGGAAAGTAAGATCACCTCTTGTAGGGTGTGAATATGAGAGAGATGATCATGAGGCTCCAATAGCAAGCTTGAGTTGTTGGGATCATGAGATGGTGCCTTATAGCTCTTCATCTTCATATATGGGTACTTTGATTCATACCTATTTGCCATGAGTGTAGGTAGAAGATGAACTTGAAGAAAATGGGTATATGTGTATTTGGGTTTTTAGATCCCCAAATTTGAAATGCAAGGATGAAATCCTAGGTTTTTGATTCACAAATCAAGATGATTAGCAACACTTGAAGTGTTTTGGAGATGAATTTGAATGGAATGAAATCAAATTTGATGAATTCTTGAGAGAAATTGGAAAATTCTAGAGAGAGAAAGTGCCAAATTGGGAGAAATTTGAAGTGATATGCAAATGGGGTGTCAAAACATCTTAAATGGAAGAGAGGGGCTCGGGTGGCCGTCCACCAAGGGACGGCTGGCCGTCCTCCATGGACGGTTGGCCATCCTTGGTTGGATGGTCATCCATTTTTAAGCCCAATTTTGACCAATTTTGACTTTTTTAAGCCCAATAGGCCCAATTTTGACTATTTTTGGCCAATTTTGACCAATTTTGACTCATTTTCTTTCCAATTTTGATTTAAGAAAGTGCATTTGATCAAGATTGAATGATATTTGATGAATTGATAAGAAATAATTAAAGAGGATTTGGTGCATACCAAAGTGAGAATTAAGTGATTGTGAATAGGAAAGTTCACATGAAATGATGAATTTTTGGTTGAAAATAATGAGATTTAGAAATAAATGAATGAAAGGATTGTGTAATCAAGTTTATAATCATGAAATGATTAGGAATACATTTGATTTAATAAGTTTGTGAGACCCATGAAGGGAATTATAGAAGTGAGAAAACCCATGAAGGGTGGCTAATGAGAAAAGCCCATTTTGGAGGCCCAAATCCATAAGTCTTTGAAGTATACATGAAATGTATATGAATGATATTAAGGTATGATATTATGAAAATTGGAAATGCAATTTCCAAAAGGATTGATAATCCTTAAGTTAACTAGAAATGCAATTTCTAGTAATGAGTTGAAAACTCTCAATTTTT
>JAESVK010051248.1:789-11056 GCA_017140935.1 Hamamelis virginiana | reverse complement strand
TAATGAAATCTGCACATATTTCTTAAAACAGAGATTTAAACCCAATTGTACAGATATTCATATAAAACGCTATTTATTAAACAATTATATATATAAGAGAACATAGAAATACCCTAGTTGAATGGTATGATTGGGGTACAATCAATGACATATGTCAATTTTTATATCAACTATCATATGATGATACCTACCTAGCAGGGGTTGAAATGATAAGAGAGGTGATATGTTTAACATTATCCTCCTATAGTTTTTGCTTTAACTTAACCGATTGATATACATGCAGTGTGTAATGTCAATTTTTACCAATTAATTAACTCTCTTTCTCATCTTGGCCAACTTTCTCCTACAAATTAAAATTATTGTGAATGTTGTTTTGTGCTTTCTTTGGTGGTGGCAACTCAACTTGGAAACGCCAGGAAAAACAAGCAGTAGTGCTTTCTCTTTTGAATTTTCAATTAGTTATAGCAAGCTAGTGGTGATTATAAAAGGGTGAAAACTTTGGTGAGATGGCGACATGGTCCATCCAACTATCTAAGTATTTGTTTGGAGTTTGGGAAAAGTGAGAACAAAAGAAAGGAAACTGATGAAAAATGCTATCCTTCCGTTTTATTTTCTAGTAATTTTGAGCATTTTTTTTTTAATCTTTAATTTGCTGTTAGTTTCTAAGATCAAAGACATCCAAAATGTCCAAAATTATGTATTATGAGTCAAGATGCGGCACACTGTGATTTGCGTGCTGCTGGTAACAAAGAAGCTAAAAGAATTTTCCTTGTATTGTAAAAGGAAAATGTTATATGTCCGAAAAAAGTTATTCAAAAAATATATCCCAAATGATGTGGGGATGATCCAACTATTATCTGTTTTAACAAATTCTCTTTGCCAAGAAATCCATTGGGCTTATGAGCTATTATAAGCTATGGAACATGAGGTAACTCTCTCATTTCTCTTAAATCCTTCCCACCCTAATGAAGAGGGGATTTGAACCCAGGTATCCAGTATAACAATCAAAAGACTTTACGAGCAGGTTAACTGACATCTTCAAGGGTTAGGATTAATTTTGGATGCTTTTTTGGGATATATATAGTGCATACTGATTAGAAAAATGCTAATTTACCTATATATATATATTAGCTGTCTTTGACCGGCCACCTTGTAATGTGAACCTCTTTAATTATGATCTTGATCGGGAAAAAAAAAAAAATCCATTAATGTGAATGACACTTTATGGACAAATTAGTGGGGTGAAAATATATGGGTGAAATATGCTGTTGGAATTGCATTTTTAGTTATATTATGTTAAGGCATTTAGTGTGTTAATTATATTCATATTTAGTGTGTTCTTAAAAAATAAAGGAACCTATTACCAGAGTTTTTTGATTAAAAAAATATTTGGATAAAACTTTTTAGGGCAATTTCCATGAATAATCCTAAGTTTCCAAAATATTACGCCTACGAATCCGATCAAAAACTAATTACGCAAATATTTTTTTAGAACATAAATACCCTCCACTCACATGGGTATTTACAATTTGACCATTGAAATGGTCAAAATTTTTGTACAGATGAATTAAAAAAAATTAAAGAATCACCAATAATCAACACAATCCCTAATTTTGTGTATAATCCTAAATCCCCAATAACACAAAGGATCACCAGAATTACAAATAATCATCAATCCCCAATATTACTAAGAATACCCCATAAAGTAGACAATATTTGATTGATTTGATGTTCTTGGAAAGCGCAAACTGAATAAATGACATGCATGATGTTGACGTGACATAAAGTGGATTAGGGATTCATAACAATATTGGTGATTATTAGATAAATTGAGGATTGGGGATTCTGTTTATTTTGGGGGATTATACATAAAATTGGGGATTTGGTGCAAAAAATTCGAGGGGATATTAAATGACCCGCATTAAATGCTGACGTGACATAAAGTGGATTGAGGATTCTTAACAATATTGATGATTATTAGATAAATTGGAGATTGGGGATTCTGTTTATTTTTTAGGATTATACATAAAATTGGGGATCCTATACAAAAAATTCGGGGGACAGTGAATGAGTAGCATTAAATGTTGACGTGACATAAAGTGGATTGGGAATTCTTAACTATATTGGTGATTATTAGATAAATTCGGGAATGGGGATTCTGTTTATTTTGAGGGATTATACATAAAATTGGGGATTCTGTACAAATTCGTCAAACTTCAATTTTAAGGGTAATTTCGTACAAAAAAATAGTAATAGGTGTATATCCGTAATCAGTTTTGGATTGGGTTCGTAGGCGTAATATTTTAGAAACTTAGGATTATTCATGGAAATTGTCCAACTTTTATATCAAATTCTCTTTTGGGGGGCCTATAAGACAGGAGCCTTCCGCATGCCATAAGCACCTGGTACAAGGAACACACACACACACACACACACACTCACTTATGCCCTTTGTTTGTGTGTGACCCATAGGTTTCACCCCAACCTAGTAGTGGTTCGGGACATCTCATGTTCCCTAAAATAGAAATTTTCTATTTTTGGTTTGATTGGAAAAATTCCAAATTTGCCCTCAATGATAATACTTGTTAGCCCTAAGGCCAATTGCATTGACCACATTTTAATGATCAACAAACATTACTTTAGTTAATAACAAATGGTTAAGTGTTTTTGTCTCCATAGAATCAAAGTCATATCTTGTTGGAGCTCATCAACATACTTTAAGCTTCTCAAATTGTACAAAGATGTAAAGTCATTGAATCATGAAGCTTGTGAAGGACATCTTGAAATCATTCCTTGAAGACCTTTGAAGACAAGATGTTTAGGAACCTTTTGTAAGGCAACTTATTTGATTAAATTTGCATAGCTCAAGCCAAATGGTTTTCTCATGTTGCATTGGCATTCATTAACTTAGAAAATTTGTAAAAATGCTTTTGAATGCTTAAGTTAACTACTTTAGATGATTTGAGTTGAAATAGACTTAAGAATTTCAAGGTTTTAGCTTAAGAATACGCCTAGTCGACTAAGCATATTAGTATAGTCGACTAATCATGGTCTAGAAGCTAGAATTTTGGAAATTCTAAGTCTAGTCAACTAATCACTTAGAGTAGTCGACTAATGAGTCTTTTAGTCTACTAATCAATTAGTCTAGTCAACTAAAAGCACTCCAGTAGCCCTCGTTTGGAAATGCAAAAGAGCTAGTCAACTAATCACCCTAGTCTAGTCGATTAACCATGCCTGAAATTTTTACAAACTAATTTTAACTGGTCTGGTCGACTAACCCATGTTGCCTAGTTGACTAACCGTGTTCGGGAGCAAAATTGCTTTGAAATTTTAACTGTCTAGTCGACTAATCCCACTTGCTTAGTCAACTAATGCTCCTGCAAATACAAAACGGCTCTTTCTATTTTGGGCATTTTGAGCATTAAATGAGACTTGCTCTTCTCCTCTCCTCCAATGGCATTCAAGCTTGGTTCAAACGACATCTCAGACCAAAATGCCTAAATAAAGAGGTTTGTCTATTATTTATTATTATTAATCCAACCATAGTTATTATCATTCATTGCGAGCATTCATTGTTCAAAGCTTTCTATACCAAATTCTTGAGCTATACTTGTTAATCATTTGAGAGGCTATTAGTTGTGCTTTATACTTGTGTGAATAAGCTTCTTGAAGCATTTATTGTACACATCAACCTTTGTGAGTTTGTATTAAATATTCTTTGTGAATACTTGGGGTGTTCTTTGTGAGCACATTTGTGGATTATTTGTGAGCCATTGAGATAGTTCTTTGTGAGCTAAGGTGAGAGTCTTCCACTTGAGATAAAGAAGACTGTGTAAATGTTTCTCCACCTTGAAGGAGTAATCCTTAGTGGATTGTGGGAATCTTTGAGCTGGGTGCTTAAGGCGAGGAGTAAGCGGAGTCCGAACCTCGTTAAATCGCCGTGTTTGATCTCTCTATCCCTTACTCTTGTTTCAATTACTTGTTTATTTATTTGCTTCCATTGCTAAGTAATTGAACATTAATTTTATTTGGTAATATTTGCAAAAGTTTGCCAAAAACCCTATTCACCCCCCTCTAGGGTTATATATTTGGGACAACAATTGGTATCCGAGCAATTGCTCGATATTTGATTGTTATCTTGAGTAAAAGATCATGGCAAACTTAAGGGAATCGAGCTTTTTACAAGGCCATTCCATTGACCGACCTTCTTATTTCAATGGTGAAAATTATAAGACTTGGAAAAATAGAATGCAAATATGGATTGAATCATATGACATGGGAGTTATTATGAAGGGAAACAAAGTCATCTACAAAACGGCTCAAGATGGAACTCAAGTACCCAAGGATATGGATAAATGGACCGAGAATGACATGAAGCTTCTTCAAGTCAATTCGAGGGTAAAGAATGTGCTATATTGTGCAGTGAGCGATGCCGAATACAACCAAATATTTGGATGTGACACCGCTCAAGAATTGTGGAAGAAATTTGAGGTAACATATGAAGGCACAAAACAGGTAAAACGTTCTAAACTCATCATGGTTATGAGAGATTATGAAATGTTTAAAATGGAAGAAAATGAAAGTGTTAGTTCTATGTTTACTTCTTTTACTCACATTATTAATGAAATAAAAGCTCTTGGTTAAACAATTACAAATTGAGATGTCATTTCAAAAATTCTTGTAGTCCTTCCTAAGTCTGTTAGAGATATGCCCTAAAACCAATGCTAAAGAGCATATCTATTTCATTTATATTAATTAGAAGATATAAATTGCCTTTTATATTTAATTATATATATGATAAAGTCCATGAATGAATGATAAGAGAAATATATATCTCAAGTTGTTGAGATAGAGAGACTGATATTTTTCATAAACATTTATTCTAAATTGTTCCTACTCATAGGTTTATTAAAGAGGATCTTTTATAAACCACTAAGAGTAGTACAAATTTAAACTAACTCCAATGGGTGGATAGGTAGTCTTTCCTATCAGGGTAATGACACTTTAGTTAATATGTGGGTGCATATTAGAGAATATGTACACTGAACATGATCTACAAGAATGTTCCTATGGAGATCAAGTCAAAAGGAATATTAATTTGTTACGTTTATTTAATTAGTAGTCCTTAGACCTGAGACACCATAGCTATCTTATGCATAGGTTATTAGAGTTTGATAGTATCTCGTACAGCCTCAACCATAAGGATGTAATCGGTACTTATTAGCTTTAATAAGTTATGTATGAAGATAGATGAGTGTGCAATATGGAATCTTCACTCTCAATTGATGAATGAGAATATCAGGATTAGTTCATAAAGATAATTCTCAAGGTGAATCTCTGGCTAGAGTGATAGGTAAACAGTGAAAAGCGTTTCACTGCATTTACCTTATTGAGATTATATTTTGTGGAACATATATTAAGTTGTTAAGATAGGGTTTGACAGATTACCATCCCTATTATCTTAACAGTGACATTAGGGGATGAAGGATTAAGTAACATGAAGGGTTCATATAGTTCTGCTATTCACCTAAACCTAGGGTACGTCATGATATGTTGCTAGATGTCACTCATGACTAGTGAAGGCCTAATGATAAGTGTTATCATTGAGGGCAAAATTGGAAACATAAGATGTCCCAAACCACTACTAGGTTGGGGTGAACCCAATGGGTCACACACAAACAAAGAGTATAAGTGAGTCTATTGAATTAAAGAGAGAAGGGAATTCTAATTTATAATTAAGCATGAGCCTTATTATTAATGGTTAATAATTAAGGAGCTAAATTTTTAATTAGAAAGTATTAAAAGGAAACCCTAGAGGTTTTCTATAAATACAAGGTGATGGGACTTGCTAGCACTAAGCCACCCACTCATCAAATAGAGAATAGGCAAAATAAAAGAGTGAAAATACCCTAGCGCCGTGAGCCACCAAAGGGATTCTCCCTCTCCCAATTTCGTGCTCTCCCTTTTCCTCTCCCTCTCCCTCTCCTAGCCTGATTCTTCCAAGTGTTGAGAAGCTTCAGGGGTTTAAGGGATTTTGTGTTGTTGTGGATACCATCGGAGGCTTCATACACTTTGAAGCTCACGACGAAAGCTACAACAAGGAATCCAAGTAAGTTTATTTAAAGTGTTTAAATATTGTTACATGTATTGATATAAACTCATAACCCAATGCTTATAACGATTCATGAATGTTCGTGATGATTGGATTCATCTTTATTACAAAATTTTTATCGTATGACTTCCGCTGCGAATCCATGATTGTCACATCCTTTCAAAGTCATGGGAATCAAAAGTTACGGCTATTCAAGAATCCAAAGATTTGGACACACTTGATATAGACGATCTTTTTGGCTCTCTATTGACTCATGAGACTACATTGAAGAGACAAGAGGATGAAAAGCCATAGAAAAACCTTGCTCTCAAAGCTACTTCTCATGATGATAGTGATGATGAATTTAATGAAAATGATGACCAAGACATAGCACTCATCACAAGAAAGTTTCAAAAAATCTTGAGAAGAAGAAGAGCTTTGGGAAAGCCCAATCAAGGAGGAAGCTCAAGCAATAATGAAAATTGCTATCATTACAAGAAAGCGGGCATATAATTGCTCAATGCCTCTCCAAGAAATAAGAAGAAAGAAAGAACTATCGAAAAAATGATAGAAGAGGAAAAGTCATGAATGCTACTTGGGATGAAGTCATTGATGCAATTGAAGGCGATGAGAATTATGAAGAAACGGTAAATTTTTGTCTCATTGCAAATGAAGTTAATGAGGTACCCTCTAGCTCAAGCTCAAACATTCATGATGATGATGGTGATTTAACTCTTGATGAACTCTATGATATGCGTGAGGTTTGTGTAATAAAATTTTATATGTAAACAAAGCTCACAATATCTTAATGAAATACCTTACTACAATCACAAGTGAAAAAATTAGCTTTTCATGATGAAAATTTGAGACTTGTTAAAGAAATAGAAGTATTGAAATTTGATATTGAGAACTATAGAAATGTTCTATCTTCATCAAGTTATTCAAATGATTATGAATCATTACAAGATGAAAATAATGCTTTAAAATATGAAATTATGAAACATAGAAATATTCATTCATCTTCAAATTCCTCAAATAATTTTGAATCTTTGAAAAATGAAAATGAGATTTTGAAAAACAAAATTGAGGATTTAAACAAGATTATCTTCAAATTTACAAGTGGTGAAGAAAATTTCAAAAGATTGCTTGGTGCTCAAAAGGTTGGATTTAACAAAGAAGGATTAGGATTTGAATCAAATTCTAATACTAAAAAGTATTCTTTATATCTTGACTTCTTTGTTAAAGCTTCAATAAAAAGAATTCAAATAATTATCAATCTCACAATTCATCAAATAAACATGCAAATGCTACTGATTTATATTGTGAAAGAAAAGGTCATGTTAGATACTCATGTCCATTTAGTGGCAAAAGAGGCATCGGAAAAATGGTTATGTGGATTCCAAAAGGAACTACAAAATCTAACAATGTAGGACCCAAGAAGGCATGGGCACCAAAGGAAATTACTTGATTTTGTCTTGTAGGTGTGCATGAACTCAATTCAAGACAAAGAAAAGTGGTATTTGGATAGTGGATGCTCAAGGCACATGACTGGTGATAAAGACAAATTCATCTCTTTCAACTACAATGATGGTGGCTATGTCACATTTGGAGATGATGCCAAGGGTAAAATTATAGGTAAAAGTAAAATTGGAAATACCTCTATCACTATTGATAATGTGTTGCTAGTTAGTGGATTAAAACATAACTTGCTCAGCATTAGCCAATTATGTGATAATGGATATTTTGTTAATTTTACCTCATCATCTTGTAATGTAATTGATGAAAACCAAAACAATATTTTTGTTGCAAAGCGTTTTAAAAATGTATACACAATTGATTTTGATGAATTAGCACTTCAAGATGTAACATGTTTTGCCGCTTTGCAAAAAACAAGTTGGTTATGGCATAGAAGACTTGGGCATACTAGTATGGATTTATTGCATAATCTTTCTAAAAATGAATTGGTTAATAGCTTGCCCAAAGCTAATTTTACAAAGGATAAAGTGTGTGATGCTTGCTAACTTGGAAAACAAACTAGAACAAGTTTCAAAACCAAAGGTTTCATTTCTACATCTAGACCTTTGGAAATGCTACATCTTAATTTGTTTGGCCCCAATGATGTAGAAAGTCTTGGTGGTAAACTATATTCCTTTTTCATTGTTGATGATTTTTCAAGCTATACATGAGTTCTATTTCTTGCTCAAAAGAGTGAAGCTAGTGGCTTATTTATAAAACTTTGTAAAAAGCTTGAAAATATTCAAGGCCACTTAATTACTCGTGTAAGAAGTGATAGAGGTAGAGAATTTAAGAACCAAGACATCGAAAATTTTTGTGACAAAAAATGTTATTCACATAACTTTTCGGCTCCTAAAACTTCTCAACAAAATGGGGTAGTTGAAAGGAAGAATCATTCATTAAAAAAGATGGCTAGAACAATGTTAAATGAATATAATCTTCCTAAATCATTTTGGGCGGAAGCGGTTAATACTGCATGTTATGTATGAAATAGAGTGGTTATAAGGCCTAATTTATCCAAAACTCCATATGAGCTTTGGAAATGTCGAAACCCAAACATTGGTTATTTTAAAGTTTTTTGTTGTAAATGCTTCATTTTAAATGATAGAGAACATTTATCAAAATTTGATGCTAAATTCGATGAAGGGGTATTTATTGGATACTCTATGAATAGTAAAGCTTATAGAGTTTACAATAAATGCACTCAAACGGTTCAAGAATCTATTCATATTGTTTTTGATGAAGCTAACCCTTTCACTCCTAAACATATTGTGTATGAAGATGATGAACCTAGGCCTATCCCTCAATTGGAAGAAGGAGTTAATAATTCAATTCCAAATGAAATTCCAAAAGATGCACCAAAGAAGCCATTGCCCAAGGAAGATGAAGCTCAACAAAAAGAAACTCATGAACTTCCTAAGGCTTGGAAACTTGTAAGAAATCATCATATTAAGCAAATTATAGGTAATCATTCTCAAAGGGTAAGCACTCGCTCTAATCTTAGAAATGGTTGTGGCAACATTGCATTTGTTTCTCAAATTGAACCTAAACATTTTAGTGAAGCCGAAAATGATGAAAATTGGATATGGCCATGTAAGAAGAACTAAATCAATTTGAAAGAAATTAAGTTTGGGAACTAGTACCTAAACCTAATAAACTTTCTATTATTGGCACTAAATGAGTTTTTAGAAATAAAAATGATGAAGATAGAAATGTGATTAGGAACAAGGCAAGACTAGCTGCACAAGGCTATAATCAACAAGAAGGTATTGATTATGATGAAACATATGCACTGGTTGCTAGACTTGAAGCTATTCGAATGCTCCTTGCTTTTGCTAGTTTTAAAGATTTCAAATTGTATCAAATGGATGTGAAAATTGCATTTCTAAATTGTTATATTTTGGAGGAAGTTTATGTTAAATAACCTCCCGGTTTTGAAAATAGCACTCTTCCTAACCATGTATATAAACTTTCAAAAGCTCTTTATGGTTTAAAGCAAGCACCTAGAGCATGTATGAAAGGTTAAGTACCTTTTTTTTTTTTTTTTTTTTTATCTCAAATGGCTTTATAAGAGGCAAAATTGATACTACCCTTTTCATAAAGCTTAAAGAAAATGATATGCTAATAGTTCAAATTTATGTTGATGATATTATTTTCGGTGCTACTAATGATCTTCTTTGTCAAGAGTTTGCTAAATTCATGTAAGAGGAATCTGAAATGAGCATGATGGGTGAGTTAACATTCTATTTTGGCCTCCAAATCAAGCAAACCAAATAAGGCATTTTGATCAATCAAGCCAAGTATGTGAAGGACATGCTAAAGAAATTTGGTATGGAAGGTGTAAAGTCTAGTCCCACACCAATGAGCCCTTCAACTAAGCTTGATATTCATAAAAATGGTAAGAAAGTTAACCAAAAATTGTATAGAGGTATGATTGGAAGTGTTCTTTACTTAATCGCTAGTAGACTCGATATTATGTTTAGTGTATGCTTATGTGCTAGATTTCAAGCTAATCCTATGGATTCTCATTTGCATGCCGTTAAGCGTATATTCAAATATCTTGTTAGAACTCATGATTTAGGCTTGTTATACCCAAAGCATACTTCTTTTAATATTGTTAGTTATTCGGATGCGGATTTTGCCGGTTGTAAGACCAATAGG